>SMSQ01020479.1:0-19903 GCA_019453375.1 Ctenoplectra terminalis | reverse complement strand
ACGGGAAAACAGGAAAGACACGTGGCACTCAAACGGTTAAAGGGACTTATCTTTTGGGACAACCTGTATATATTCTTGAACAAATATTTCCAACGCTATCAAAGAAATTCTATTACACGTCCGATGACTTTTCATCGTCACAATAAACGCAACATGCTGCGAGAACACCCGGTATTCACACCTCGGTGCACGAGGATGATGTGCGCAACCGAGACACCGGGGTTTGATGTCGTTAACTAAGTTGCACTCGACTTGATTATAATGACCCGGCTTCAAAGCGGCACCCAGGGGGGCTCGGTCATCACGACACCATACTCGACGCGCTGCTGAGGCGGCCAACTCAAAGGAACACCCCTTTATGGCATCTCGCCACCTTCCAACATAGTCGCGTATCGTTCTTACTCGCGTGCAACTGTACCAACCAACGCGACGCTATCTACTCGCGCGTGTGAGACACGCGGATCGCGGGAAGACGCTAGTTAAGCGATGATTAAGTGCGCTCCACTGTTTGCATCCGCGTGCATGGCGCTCGTCGGGGTGTTATTTAGTTGTTGGTTTCATGGACATAATTGTTAGTGGCTGAGTTATTGGGGAATTTGTTTCATTCGGTCGAATTCAATTTGAATAAAATTTATTTATAAGATGTGGCGGCCCTCCTACACTCCGCCACCAGAGGGACCTACAAGACCGACTTGCCCGCAAGTCCTGGAAAACAGTACGATTAGTACTTATACCGATCTCTCTCTTAACTTCAACATCCCCGCGTCTAAGGCACGGGCCTGCTAGGATACCTTACTCACGAGTCCACTAGCAGGCCCCGGATGAAACGACTTTCCATCCTTTTCCTTCCTTCTATCACTGTTCTGTTTTACAATGGAATTCACCCATCGTTAGATATCAGCACCTTTTCAGACAATTGAGCCATTCCATCAAAATAACATCCTCTTAATGACTTTATTAGCTATTGCCAACTCAAACGATAAAACTCTCATTAACCCTTTCGTTACGGGTGCCGTATATATCCGGCATCCACACGACGACCTGTGTGTACGGGTGCCGTATATATCCGGCAACTTGCATATACGAGCGCTGTCCCTCGTCGGCAAAAAAAATTTACCGTATCGGTAGAGTATCTCTTGATTCCATCAACTCATATTGGATTAATCTTAATAAAAGTATATTTTCGATGTGAAAGACGTACTTCCAAACACTACAGACTACCGACGTGCATTGTGTACACTTTTCGACGCGGTGCCCCGTTCAGTGGCGTCACTCCGGCGAATCGAACTGCCGTAACGAAAGGGTTAACAAGGACGAAACGCTTCCTATCCTTTTCCTTCCTTATTTCACACGCCATATAAGATTTTAACTCTTTGCGGACGAACACTCTTTCGACTCTGATTCGTGGCAGATGGAGGATAATTTCAATACGGAACGAGATTATAAATTAAATATCTAAACAATTAGGCAGACAATAAAATAGAAAACAGAAAAACGGTCGACGAAACTTCGCATCGGCGTCTCCTATTCGTTTGTCTCTGTGGATGCGACAATTCGACTTAGGAATCAAATTATAATGTTGCCGCAGCGGTGACATTCGTCCGCAAAGGGTTAACCTTTTGCACTCGAGAGGTGACTCTCACTCACCATTTGGATTAATGCAGCGACTCGAATCGCGTATAATATAATTATTTTATTTCAACTTTTCGTGTATCTTTACATCATACAAGACTCAATATTGAATCTTAACATTGGAACTGCCAAAGTGGTCAAAATGACCCATTCGTAATTTTTTACAGGATCTTTATAAATTAACTACGGTGCCTTTGACCAGATTTTCCGCGATTTTCTATTAAAAATATAGATAAACTTTTGTCTGAATTGCATTACATATTATTTTATGTACTTTTCACTTTGATTTCTTCGGTAGAAATAAGTATACTTTAATCGTGAGTAGTTCTAGTGTTGAGCTTGATAACTTTGGTTCGTGCAATATTTTAGAAAGCACTGGTCAAAATCCATTTTTTGTTCCTCGGGACAAGTATCGCAAAAATGTGTCTTTCGAGCGCAAAGAGTTAACTGTTTATCTGCCCGTGTGGTTTATATTAAAGTACATATTAAAATTATAGCCAGAGGTGTGGTATATAAATATGTTAAGTTTTGCTAATATCAAATAGCTTTTGTTAAGAATTATAGTTGTGGTATGTGGAAATGTAAAAGAGTTGTTGATTACGAAGAGATTAGATTTGAAGTTTTTTGAAACTCAAGATACAAATTCCGGACTTCGGTTTTATCGTTCTGTGTAGGTGGAGCATTTTTGTAAATTGGATATTGTCTCATTCATTCTATGATTTTAAACAATTTTAAACAATTATGTTTTCGTGAAGAAATTTATATTTGTGAAGTTTAGAGTGAAAAAGGTACATGTGCTCCAGGAGTTTATGTTTCAATGCAAAATGAATGTAGTAACAAATATTCTATGTACCATTAAATATAAACAAAAAAGAAATTCGATTGTTATTGTAATCTTCGAGAATAATGTTATTTTAAATATGGCAATGTTGTGAAAATAGATGCGAAAATAAATAAAAAAGAGAGAAGAGAGAAAATATACAAGTCGGAACCGCGTGTTATCAGATGACACGATTAGGACTAATTAAGAACGAATAACGTAACGCAAGAAGAAATGAATAAAAATGAACGAAAGAAAGGACTAAATCTCTAAATAGATGAAGAAAACTCGGTATGAATTAATTAAACAGTTAAGATACAAGTGAAACGATAAAACTCACGTTTGAGTGTATTGCACAAAATGTTGACAACAAAACGGTTCTTCTTCCGCAAAATTGAACATACAAGTACAGCGTTTACTCACCTGAAACATAGAAAAAAGTCAAAGATTAATATATTTCTTTCATTTATCATTTGAATTATTCATAATTTTTTATTTTGAAGAGAAATAAATCCGTTAATGAGTTAGCTGCAAATATGAAAACAAAATAACGAGATTATAAACATCAGAAAATTATGAACATTAATATTTTTACCAGCACGTAAATTTCAATTTCCAGGAGTCTGATGAGCATAATATTTAATTTTCAGGATGTTAACAGATATAACATTTCATCAGCTTCCATCGATTATGAATACTGAAAGCACACGTTAATCTCCCACTTGGTTGTATTATATTCGATAAGTATTTACATTACGGAAAATTACTTTGATTTTCACGTATATTATTAACGTTACAATTTTAAGTAACTATTCCTCATAACTTAATATATTATTAACGTTAGAATTCTAAGTAACTATTCCTAATAACTTAATCGGTGGTCTTTTATAATTTCTGTAATATTTGCAAGAAAATATGCGAGCACTTCCGAAAGGCCCCGGTGGCGAATCGACACGAAATTTGGAGGGATGAAAGGGGATGAAGGATGGACTACAAATATAAAATTTCAGCTGCAGCCAATTATTATTTTCCGAGATATAAATAAAAAATCTTTAGTATCATCCATCGAATATTGGAATAATCTTCCGAAAGGCCCCGGTGGCGAATCGACACGAAATTTGGAGGGATAAAAGGGGACGAAGAGTGGACTACAAATATAAAATTTCAGCACCAACCAATTATTATTTTCTCAGATATAAATAAACAATCTTTAATATCATCCATTGAATATTGAGATAAATTTTCAAAAGGCCTCAGTGGCGAAACTACGTGAAATTTGGAGGGATGAAACATGAGGGAGAGGAGACCACAAATATAAAATTTCAGCTGCAGCCAATTATTATTTTTCGAGATATAAATGAACAATCTTTAATATCATCCATTGAATATTGAGATAAATTTTCAAAAGACCCCAATGGCGAAACTACGTGAAATTTGGAGGGATGAAAGGGGACGAAGAGTGGACTACAAATATAAAATTTCAGCTGCAGCCAATGATTACTTTCTGAGAAGTTGATAAAAAAGCTTTTAGCACCATACATTGAATACTGAGATAAACTTCCAAAAGGCCCCAGTGGCCGAATATTTAAAGAGGAGGAAGGAAAGAGAAGGTGGACCTTAACTGTAAAATTTTAATTTCAGCCAATTATTAATTAATTTTCTTCTAACAGAAAACTTTTAATACACTGATTACTGCGTATACAGATGTGACTAACGCACTTCTGCTATTAAAAACTACACCTAACCCAAACCTTAACTCAGGAAAATGAAAATACTGATTATTCGTATTGGAATTGGATTGGTTTTTTTCAATCCCGCCAACATTATATACAAAATGGTAAAAGATAAGGTTGTGTAGCTTTCAATTTGATGCAGCTGGAATTTGTTTAATTCAGATGTTATAGAAATTGCTTACAGTCTAACGATATGTGTTTATAGAAAGAGTAGATAAACGGTCGCAGCATGAAAAATAGGCGAAAAATTCAATGTACTAGTAAGAATATTTTTTTACAAATATTTCGGAAACTATAAGAGACCGGTAATTAAGTTATCAGAAAAAGTTACTCAGAATCATGTCTTTAACAACATATGCAAAAATGGAGGTCGTCTGTGCGGTGTCCCTTTATCTAAATATTTACGCCAGATTCCACGTTATGAATGTTTATATTCGAAAAATCGATGTTTTCAATCTAGCAGTACTTGTGAAATATTCTGACATAAAGGATCCAAATAAATATTTCCCAGAGAGAAATTCAACCTGCTCTTCGACGAGGTACCGAGATGTGAGGATAAAGAGAACCATTATAAAAACAGTAATATGTGGCTTCTTCAAAACTCTCGTACAATGAGATCGGAATTTTATCAGTTGTTCGAAAATTGTCGACGATTTGCGAAATTTTCATAATTTTTCCAGTTGTCCATATCGTTGCTTGTGATCAATATTTAACTGATGTTTTTATACGAAACACGATTCTATTTAACACGTTCTACCCGGCGCATTTTTTCGGTGTTTATATGAACGGCGAGCAAGAAATGGCAAGTTGTTCGTTTATCTGGCGGCACTTGTTTGCTTCAGTATTTTTGGCGTTATCAGTGGCTGTCAACAGAGTCTCAGTGATTGTGTGAATTCGTCAGAAAGTGCTTGCAAATTTTTTAATAAATAAAATACTTACGCTTACTTTTGGTAATTTGTTCTATAATTTCTGAATACAATTACCTGTGGACCACCGGTGGTCCACGCCGCCAGATGAATACAATGCCCGTGGACCACCGGTGGTCCGCACCGGGTAGAACGTGTTAATACGTTAAGGGGGGAACCTTGTGTAAAATGAAATTTTTGAGCATTTTTTGTTTTGTTTCAATCGATAGGAAATTCCCTCAGGAATACGATAAAAAAAGTTAGAAAGTGATCAGAGATGTTGTTGTACGTTATTTTCATGATAAAGCGAATGGTTATATTGGGCTCGGGTGGTGTAAGTGGCGCGTCGCACAAGCCTTGGAGGAAGAATTTGACAATCCACCTCCATTACACAAAGATATTCAAAAACATATTCGCCCAATTTATGAAGACTTATCACGGGATGATTTGTTAGAGAGATGTTTAGGCGCGCATACGCAAAATGCTAACGAGAGCTTTAACGCTATCGTTCGGCGTTTAGCTCCTAAACATCTCAACTGTGGCCATAAACTTGTTGAGATAGCTGCTTTCTTGGCTGCCGGCATGTTTAACGAAAGATTTTTGTTCGTCCTTCAAACAATGCAACAGCTTACTATAGTAATTGGACAGCAGAGCAAAAGATTCGGCGAAAATGAGGACAAACGCCGTATTAAAGAGCAGGAGCGCCGCAGTCTTCATTCCGCAAAAGAGGCTCGTGCTTTTCGAAAAGAAGAAAAAACGGCTGAATTACGACTTTTTGAAGAAGAGGAAGATCTCTGCCGGTCTCTGCGGACTGACGCTGAAATTTTTGTTTATGCGTCGTTGGTTTCTGAGAATTGACGGTATCAATTTCAAAAAATAGTACCTTATAATTCATTAATGGGTTCTATTGAATCGCATTAAACAAAGATACGGCTTTCCTTTACAGGCCTTTACAATTTTCCTCTTAAATTCTTAATCTTCCTCCTAATTCTCAATTTTAAAAAATTCTCAATTTTTCTCCTAATTAAATTCTTTATTTTGCGACCAAATGTTTTTGAATTAGTATCACAGATCATTGACCAAAATCGGCGTGGCGTTTAACGTGTTAACTCCTTGTCTTCCAATCACGAGTCGCACTCGTGGCGCAAATTATGTTACAAATGTAACAAAAACACAGTGTCTTTGCAATAAACTTCAAGTTTAATTTTATTTGTAGTTTCAGTAATTAAGACTGAGAATTATCAAGTGTGAATTACATAGAATATTTTAATCTGCTGCATTTGACACGCTGTTAAAGCAATTAATAGCTATCGTTAACACGTGTAGTTGCTGGAATAATAATAATGCAAAGGGTTAAGAATCGAATTATAAATCTTCGCAATGCAATCGGGCATTTATCATCTATACTGCCAATCGTAAACTATTTCTACAACAATGATCCTCTTAATTAACCGTGTTAGATGACTAGGATCAGAGTAGATAAGAACGCGCGGACCAGCTTTAGTCACGGTAAACATTGGTACCTAGGACGAGTCAGCCGTGCTAAGAGTCAGGGTCTGACTCTTCCTAGGATGGCTCAGCAGCGGCCTGAGATCGTCCACTCTCCTCGTATCCAACTCTATATATATTTCAGCGGTTACAAATTTAAATAGCATTAAAATTCTGGCACGAATCCGAGCGGCATCTTTGCCTGTCCATTGTTAATCAAACATCTTGAATACATATTCCTTTGCGAAATATTAAAAGTGCTTACACTCGATTTCGCGACTCCGGAAATCCAACGGCGTCAACCTAATAGTGTTAGTTCAAAGTGATTTAGAAAAAGAGCGGATAAAGGTCCTGAAAATGGAAAAAAAAAATCATGAAACCTGATAAAAGTCGTTGAGTTAACGGTACCTCTAAAATTGATCCAGATAAAATTTGATGCAGGTATTAAAATGTTTGGAGAGTTGAGGATGGCTTTAGTTTTTAGCTACTAAACGGATACATATACCCGAACGAAATTTTAGCTTTTGAAATAGAAGTCGTGCATATATAGATTTTTTCTTTCTTTTTTTTTTTTTTTTGAGCTCAAGTTTCTATGAACTTTTAAAAAGTACTACAGCCGAACCTCGGTAACTCGAATCTCAAGGGAAGAGCTGATATCTTCAGGCAGTAGAGGTTTCGTTTTATCAAAGTTTTCGAGTAACAGAGGTTTAACAAACGAAAATTCGATTTGCAGAGGCTCTGTACGAAGAACAGCAATTTTAGAATAATTTGTGAAATATTAAAAGTGTTAGGTTCGATTTCGCGATCCCGGAATCTAACAGCCACAACAGGTACGAGTATTAAATTTAAGTCGGATAATTTGGAGAAGAATGATTCACTTTTTTTAGCTAATCAGCTAATTTTAGCTAATTTTAGATCATTTTTTTATTTCGTAAATAAAATTAAGTACACGTGAATTAATAATATCCAGTATACTACTAAAAACATATAAAACAATCAAATATTTTATAGTCTACCAGAGATCGAGTCATATTCTCCGCAAGGCCATCTCACCCGAAATTACCATTCCACAAATTTACAGAAATATTTCTGTATGGAAATATTCACTTTCTAAGGATTCCAGTCGAGTACTTGCCCGGAATCGTACCACATATCGAGAAGGTTTCGTAAATTTTTCTCTGAAAAGTCGCGACTGTGGAAAAAAAGTAGTCCACGGTTTGGGGTAGGTTTACAGTTTGCACAAAAGTAGCCGAGAAAAATTTAGCGATCCACTTGGGTCCACGATCTTCGCTGGTCAAAATGAAGGTTGAAACGCGGTTCCTTTCGACGATGCACTCGAAGATCAAAGGACGACCCGTCCTTCTGTAATCCTTTTCCGAGAAAGCCGTATCGACTACTGAATCGACGCTCCTCGAGCAAGCACTTCTTATTCAATAATCCATTCACCTAACGTTCGCGTTCGCAAGTACTACTAGCGTGCACTTCCGTGCATCTTAATGACACTCGAGTAGCTCCGTATCCTATTTTGCGATGTACTCGTGAAATCTAATAAGGGGTTACAGCGGAATCGTGAAAAAACCTATTCGAAAGTAGGTTTTTCGATGAATAATCGTTATTAAATGAAGAAACTCTTGGTATGTTTCGAATCGTGTTAATGCCAGCAATTATTAACGACTCGAGGTGAAATTTGTAACGTAAAATATTGTAAGTGGATGAGTTTTATTTGTTGTTAATTTCTCGGAGAAAAACTTCGTTTAGGGTTAATTTTAAAGTGGCCGCGTAACTAAATAGTTATTAGTGACTATATGTCTTAGAATGGTAATAGTTGGTAGAAATTGAAAAGATTAAATAGTGTAGAAAAAATATGGTAATGTTTAAATAGTCTCAGAGAATCAAGTAGGCTAATAGATTTGAAAAACTGAAGCACATTTCCAATGTTTTTGTCTGAATATGCAACCATGTTTTTAGAAGATTTAATTCAACTTTGTTTCTAAATTGTATCACATAGTAATGTATTATTTCCATAGTATATTTACATTTATGTTTTGTATACTAGAATAATTAAAAATGTCAATTTATGTTGAAAAAAAATACCTATATAAAATAACACCCATATTTTCACTGCAAAAAAATTTCAATAAAATCCTCTTATAAATACACTAATCCACTCGAAGAAAAAACAAAATCAAAGAAAAATCAAATTTTCACAAACCACAGAACCCTTCTTTTCGTACTGCTTTCCAGATTTAATTCAGAACTCACACATTAATAATTCATAACAAACAAATAAAAAGAGTCTTCGAACTAAAAGTCTCGCATAAAATTTTTCGCCAACTTCAATTGCTTTATTCCTCGATAAAACCAGGAATCAATCTTCCGTTATAACCCAATCAAGACTCACGAAATAACTTTTAAACGAACGCACTCCGCAGCCAAATCACCGAAGCTTTAATTATCCCTCGCAAGAAAGGCACGAGCGGAATCGATAATTCTAATTAACAACGCGGAGCATCCTTAATTAAAGGGTGCGCGGAAGGATTTAAAAAAAAAGGAAAAAAAAAATTAATTTCGAAGAACATCGCTCGCTCGTCCGAGAAGTCGCGGACGCTTCTTCGTTTTTCATGATCGATCGCGAAAGATAAATTCTCTCTGGCTTGTCGGCTTAATTATTCGCTCGAACCGATTACGGGCGACGTTTAATGGATTCGGATCGGCAGATGCGATACTTGAATCCATCGTCGTCCCTTGTGACTGAATTAACATCCCTCGCGAGCAATTAACGAGCTGGCAATTAACTCGGCCGACATTTCGATTGACCACTACCACGTGGTTCGGAATTTCGCGCGTACACGCAACCGCCAATTCCACGCGGTTTTCCTGTTGTGTGGGCGACCGACTTGTTTGTGGGAGATGCGATGTTACGAAGTAGATACAGTAGAAGCTTCGTGGACGTTTCCCTGATCTAGTGATCCTAGAATCTGCTTTGTATCGCGTTTTACATGTTTGAGTGCCAAGAGAAAAGTGCTAAGCAGTGCGATCGCGCTTCTTTTACTTCAAAAGCGAATAAAAATATGTAGAACCCTAAATCGCAGAGAGGATCGTACTATTCCCTGTAAGGAGAGGATATGGTAGAGCAACGCATCAACATTATATTGGAAAAACGGAAACACCCTTTTGTGATTTATGCCGCAGTCAATAATTAACAACCAATTTCTCAAAATTTAGGAAATTTTTTGTCGGAAGGAAAACTCGATTGCGTTAAAACTGATCCAAAGCATGTAGCAGGGTTAAGTAGATTTGATTAAATTGTGAAAGGACAGGACATACTAGAGTAACGCGTCAACATTATACTGGAAAAACAGAACCATTCTTTTGCAGTTTATGTTGAATTCAACAATTAACTACCATACTTAATGAATATTTCTGGGAATTGGGAAATTTTTTGTCGAAAGGAAAATTCGGTTGGGTCAAAAATGACCTAAGGGACGTAGAGGGTTAAGTAGATTTTATTAAATTGTAGAACAATTGTATATTGTTAGAGTTAATAGAAGTGTATTAATATACAAAAATTAGAAGAATAAAAAGAAATATTTTATAAACGTATTTATATTAAATAAATTTAATTAAACTATGCAATAATAGTATATTGTTAGAGTTGGTAAAAGTGCGTTAATTTATGTACAAAAATTAAAAGAATTAAAAAAATATTTCATAAATATATTTACAATAAATAAATTTAATTAATTTGTAGAACAATTGTGTATTGTTATAGATAATTAAAAGTACGTTAATTTTTATAAAAATCAAAAGAATCAAAAAAATATTCCATAAATGTATTTACATTAAATAAATTTAATTAAATTGTAGAACAATTGTATATTGTTACAGTTAATTAAAAGTGCGTTAATTTATATAAAAATTAAAAGAATCAAAAAAATATTCCGTAAATGTATTTACATTAAATAAATTTAATTGAACTGTGCAATAATTGTATATTGTTAGAGTTAATAGAGGTGGGATAATTTATGCACAAAAATTAAAAGAATTAAAAAAAGATGCCATAAATGTATTCACATTAAATAAATTTAATTAAACTGTTCAATATATATATATATATATATTATTAGAGTTAATAGAAGTTAAGTTAATTATATATTGTTAGAGTTAATAGAAGTGGATTAATTTATGCACAAAAATTAAAAGAATTAAAGAAAGACGCCATAAATGTGTTATACGAAACCAGGAACACGAGATAAAATTCCTTATTTCGAATACAGACGAGCATAATGTTACGTACATTTTTTGGAGCATGAAAAACTGTTTTTTCTTAAGCAAAAGGAAGAGGAAAAAAGACGAAGAAACGTAAACGCAAAAGCAGAAACCGCCAGAGACCGGATATCCCGCGAACCTTACCTGTCTCGTCGAGCTTAAAACTTTCATACCAGCTTCTGAATATTCTTGTTTTAGCGTGCACAAGCGTAGCGCGGAAATATATTTTTGGCAAGTGAATTTTTCCCTAATCTTGGATAGTTTCGAAATATTTTATGCATAGTACCGTACAATTTTCCATGAACAATTTTTCCTTTCTAATAGGCAAGGTATTTATTCAATATCGCAACACAACGTTGTTATTAAATGTTCCCAACAAAATACAGTAATAAATAGCGCACAATTTTTTCATAAGGATGCTATGCACTTTTTTATGCGCATTTCATCTCTGTTCTCCACTCTGGTACTCTTTTTCATTTTCATATATTTTTTTTTTACGTACATTTACGTAACGTATTCTATATTTTTTCTATCTTTTCTCAATGCTTTATATTTTCCTTCATTTTTCTTTTACTTCATAAATAATGTTGTAACGTAATACTTCAACATAGAAATATACAGTGACGAGCAAAAGTGTAAACACGCATCGTCTATTTTATGTAAAAGGCAATAATACGACTAATTTTTCAATTAGATAATATATTAGTATTAGTAATATATTAGCATTATTGTTAATATTAATACTAATAATACAGATAATAATACACGTTTAAAGAAACATATAACAAATATATAATATTAAAATAAATATAAAATAAATAACATATATAATAATAAATAAATATATAAAATATATAACGTTCTCTCGTGCAACGTTCATATAGAATCTTCTACTGAAAAATGATTGATTCAGAAATTAAAAATGTATCATCAGTAATATTTTGTACGATAAAATTTATCTCAACTCTCCTACGACCTTTGGATAAGTGTCGATCCAATCCTGTTTCAATTTTTCATTCGAATTTAGTAATTCAAGACAGATACGAACAATTTTTAATTAATATACAAATTTATCTTTTCTCAAAGAAATGAAAACAGAATTGGAATGAGAATATCTCGAAGATCGTAGCAGGGTTAAAAAAATTGAAACAATGTTTATCATAAAAGCAATACGTTGTGACTATTATTATTATCTTTTCCTTAACCCTTTGAGCGGTATGAACGCATATATGGGTTCCCACACAACCATTCAATTTGGGCCATGAACGCATATATAACCGTTCAATTTGGGCCCAGCATGCGCTTCATCGTAAAAAGTAGGCAGCCCAGCGAGTGATTCATCGTAAAAAGTAGGCGGTCCATAGCACACGCTTAACCCATTTGCATCATAAGCGCATATATGCGCGCATTTTGCCTGGCCACTATCACCAGAGCGCGCATATATGCGCTCATTCCATTTGGGCATTTATTACCAGAACGTATATTATACCCATGCGTATTTGGCTCTCAATCAATGAAAAGAGGTGATCGAGAATAGTTTCAGGGTAAAATAACTTAGAAAAATAAAAAACAAATGGATGGTTATATTTCCGACAGCAGTGAAGAGGTAATTAGATTTAGGAAACGTTTTTTTATTGTCTCGACATTCTTCGAACATTATCATGTTGTGCAAAATAATTAGATTTTATTACTCTCATAATTATGAATCTATTATGAAATAAAAATTCTTTATTTATGTAATATTGCTTTTATTTTTAGCATTTAAAAACATTTTCATTTAAATACAATCAAAAAACATTTTGGCGATAAGAACGAATTTTTCACTTTTCTGTGTGATGCAAATGGGTTAACTTCGTACAACTCAGCGCTCAAAAAGTTAAGAAACTTCACAAATTTTATTTGTTATTTAACAAAATACAATTGTTAATACGACTTTCATTGATCGCCATAATTTGCATCACAAGTGTGTAATAGGTTACGCGACATTAACCGTTTAAGTGCGAAGAAATGTCTTGTGTTATGCCAGAAATGCGGAGAAACGCTATCGCGCTTCTCTTTTGTTGTGTCAGAAATTTTGCGCTATATATAAAGAAAGACTTTATGGAATTTGTGCAACAAAACACGTAATAAGCGAGAATAAAAAATATTTTTGTTGGTAAAAGCTGCTTTTTATATAATAATTAGAGTAAATTACTATCGTTTTGATTATTTTTCACAAAAAGAAAACTACGCATTTTATTCCGCACTTTTACCATATATACAAGAAAATTTTTCAGCGCAGAAACGGTTAAGAACTCGGTCAGACGTTTTGAGAATTTATTCCTACGCCTAAGAAATCTCTTACGGTAGATACTTTTAAAAGATCTTTCATTTATTTATTTATTTAAATAACCCGTCATATCCCTTAATTCCTGCACGAAAACACGTACGTATATGTACTCAAGTACGAATGGTCAGATTTTAAGCATGACGCGTTTGTACGTGCTCGGAGAAGCGACGCATTGGATTTTTCGAGCGTCCATCCACCATCTCTTTTATCATTAATTCAGCCGCTCGCTCTTGGATTTTATGGATTTACGAGATTCGTGCGCGTTGAAAAAAAAACTTTCGAAACAGCGCTGTTGTTCTCGTTCCTTGCTACTAGAGAAAAGCATTGAGAGGTACGAAAGAGAGAAACAAATTCTTCGGTTTTATATTCGTGCAACAAATATGAGCCAGCAGGATCATACGCCTTTAGGAACATCGTCTTGTCAATATTTTTCGTATCTCGCGTGGATGTGAATGCATAAACAAATGAAAAATATATATCAGAGACAAATTAACTCGCTCGAAATACAAAATTCACCGGGAATTAATTCAGGAAATTTGTCCCTATTAATTGTACATCGTAGAGAAAACACAGAACTTTTTCAATTTTCGAGTAGATCGTTGAGTGAGTGTGGAGAATTAAACGCAACTACTTTCTAACAAATTCACCGTCGAAAGCGTATAATTTCGAGCGGGCGTCTGGTTCGCTCATTACTCCGCAGCATTGTTCATCCTCGTAAACAATTAAAGCGAATCATGTGATGAAAAAAAAAAAAAAATAAAAAAAAAAGTAGGTAAAAGTACTTGCAAACTGTGAGCTCGATATTCAATTGGCGGAATTAAAAAAAGCAATACAGCAAAAATTTGGTGAGATGGGAAACTAATTTTATTGGAACTGAAATTAATCGTGTTAAAAGAGGAATGGTGAGAATTCAGCTCTCTGTAAACATTAAAATTGTTTTGCAAAATTATTTTCTTATTAATCAATGCAACGCGTGCGGACACGAATCGAAAATTCAGATTTCAAATATTGAAATAAAAATAATAAAAATATGATAATTGTGTACTGCTAATTCTACTGAATTTTATTAAAAAATCACTATATTATTAGTCGATCTATTTTCGAAATACAACTGAGATTTCCTCAGAATTTATTTATCTTTAGGATCTACACCAGGATGATACCAATTTGTTTTCTAGGTTTTCTTGCAATTGACGACGCTTTGAATCACGTTTCTTCGAGGGATTAATTGGTTACACCCTCTAGAGTAGAGGATTTCAGGGCGAAATTGGCTAGATCCGAAGCTCTGATACAGCTATCAGGTTCATAAAACTTAGAGCTCTTTTTAATCTTTTAACTGGGAAAGACGAGTCGACTCGTCACGCGAATTACCGACATTTTGGATATAAAAATATTGGATACAAAAATAAAATAATATTAATAATGGAATATTATTATTAATATTAATGCTAATAATAGAGTATTATTGTTAATATCAATACTAATAATACAGTATTCTTGTTAATATTAATACTAATAATACAGTACTATTGTTAATATTAATACTAATAATACAGTATTATTATTAATATTATTTGATTTTTAAATTTTATGTAAAAGAAGTATTCACAACGATTGCAAATACCAATAACTTACGTTCAAAATTTATGCAAACAGTTTCGAATATATCTTTATCCGAGATAATTATCCGTTTACGGAGAACCTGGAACCGCTTGTTTCAGTGACTTCTGCATCTTTCTAGAGTTTAAGAGGGAAACGAGCAAGGTGGATGCAAGTATGGAAATTAAATTAGCTTTTATCCCAAAAAGGGGATGGCGCGGTAAATTAATCGCTACAAAGCCTTTGATAAGAACCAGCTCACAGGAGAACACCGTTTTCTTGGCAACCCTCCGGAACCGTGGTGTTAAGGTAAAAACTTCCTTCGACCCTTTATTTACTATGAACGCTTCCATCCTTCTTTTTTGCGGGCTTTAGACTCCTTTACAGGAGAAGAATAGCGGTTCCAAATAATTTCACGGTACAATAGCTGATTTTTAGAATTTTTAATAATTCAAGCACGATAAAGTGACGTTGAATTTTTAATTTCACTGCTAACTGGGTAAAACGTGGAATTCTTTATTCAAATATGTAATTTAATTAAATTAAACGTTGCACAATTTTTCACCTGAACTGCTATCGCGGATAAAGAGAAATACATGTTTATTGCAATTATTGCCAGACTGGAATAATTCATATATTTTAGTCTTGATTAAAATTTCGCGCATTGCAAAAAGTAAAGCAAAAACTTGAAGAATGCGAAAAATGAAAAATATTTGTTTTTTTTTTAAGAAACAATTTCGCTGGGCGGAAATTTTATTTTTTGTCTGCAATCAGGATGATTTATATTTCACTTTGATTGATTTATAATTCTACTTTGTTTCTAAATTGTATCACATAGTAATGTATTATTTTCATAGTATGTTTACATTTATGTTTTGTATACTAAAGTAATTAAAAATCTCAATTTATGTTGAAAAGAAATACCTATATAAAATCACACATATATTTTCGCTACAAAAAAATTTCGACAAAAGTATTATTTATTATTATAAAAGTATTATTTATTATTATAAAAGTATTGTTTATGATTATAAAAGTATTATTTATTATTATAAAAGTATTGTTTATTATTATAAAAGTATTCTATATTAATATAAAAGTATTATTTATTATTATAAAAGTATTATTTATTATTATAAAAGTATTGTTTATTATTATAAAAGTATTCTTTATTAATATAAAATGTTATTTTTATAACAAAAGTATAAATTTGTAGCTCGATAAAAAATCAAAAGATGTACGTCCACGTTCAATATCAGTGATGAAAACGTATCAGTCTCCGATGTTCCCTTGTTAGTTTCAAAGGAGCCGCAGCGAAAGGGTTGAATCACCCTTTAAGCTTCCTTCAAAGTCCACGAACTTACAAAACTCCGCGTACTAATCCACCACCAGACATCTTCGCTAAACTCGAAGAAACCGATACCAGGTATAAACTCGTTTCACCTACATCCTCTTCTTCGAATTCCGAGTATCCGTTCACAAAATTACCGTATTCCGTCGTTTCGAAAATTATAAGGTCAATCATTCAGCAAGTTTGCCAGAATCGAGCAGAGTTGGACGTCCACGAGGAAACTTGAGAAACTCGTCGGTACACAGGACGAGCAACGGTTCGGGACACGTTGGATCGGAATAGCGAGACGACGTGGAAAGATCCGAGACTTGAGAACACCGCGATACCGGCTCTACGGAACGCCTCGACTGCTTCGGAATAGACTTCGTACATTCTCGCTTCTATCGCGACTTGCGATTACAGTTTACCGTGACCCAAACCCAGTACGAAACCACTTATGCGGATTGGTCTCCTACGTACCATAACTTGAAATGTAGAAATTTATTAGCATACTTCTCATGATTCTAAAGGAAATGAGTATCAGGTTGACGTTGGTGTTTTTGAGACTGTCATGTTCGGTTTTGTCTCTGTTTCGAGCGTACAAAGGGTTGTTGATCAACCTCCTGTACCTGTGCAACCGTAATCTCGCGAACTTACTGGCGCTGCACCTCCAATGTTAAATTAATGACAATGGAATCTATTTTGTTTACGACGCGGAAGAATTCAATCCGCTCAATAATCAAACTTAACAAGCAATTTATTTGAGTTTAGTACAAGAAAGAGTTCCGATACGACAAGGTACGAGTACAGTAATGTTGTTGGTGTAATGAAGAAAAATAGTAAAAATCCTAGTCTTTGGCAATTTGTTCGCTTCTTATAACTGACCCTGTGTGGGTGGAGTTCGCTGCGTTTTCCGGGTTCTTCGGCTCCATTGGTGGAGCATTGCCACCTCTCTGAGTAGTGCCAATTGGGGCACACCCCCAACCCCAAGTCAGGAGTAGGAAGAATTTTCACTTGTGTGGTCATAAATTAAAGGTCCCAAGGATTGCGCAGGAAAGGCCACTCCAAAGTGTCAACCAGATGGCTGGTTGAGTGACCCTCTCGAGCATTGTCTATCCTTGGGACCCAACAGTCTCAGTTCTTCGAAACTGATAGCAGGTATTGGGGTTGTTAAGGACAGCTAACGACTCAATTTATTATACGGACGAACCCTAGCTATTTTTGAGAACGGTCATTTTCACATCTGGCATGTTATTAGTTTACGACCTAGAAACTGGCCAATATTTTGGTGTTTGTCGATTTCTGCTCAATAGCAAAGTGCCGTATCCTAATCTTTACCAAGAACTGACGCACGTGTACTTCAGCTGCTACCTTCTGACACCGTTACATCTGAACTTACCTGACTTAGGACTGACGCACGAACTCTGACGAGGTGACATTGACTACCTCTATTGACACCAGAATTTTTAACCGATTGGACATAGCATTCCTCCCACCCTCTTGGCGGCGACACGCCTAACGAGGGTGTTTAGTATTTAAGGACTGTCACTGTTACTATTAAGGGGAATAACTAGTAATAACTTGAGATGAGAGGAGATAAGAACATCGAACATTGAACTTGTGAATTAGAACTGGAACTTGTGAACTATTGAACTGTGGAACTTGTACTAACTGAACTAAATATATTAACTATATTTATTATTATAAAACGTGTTAGCATCCTTGATGCTAAATAATCGACTCCACGCAAACTGTGGGAGTCAACAGGGGTAATACTTTGTGGCGAGCCTCCTACACTTCGCTACCAAAAGGATCTACAAGACCGACTTTCCCGCAAGTCTTCGAGAACAGTACGATTAGTACTTATACCGATCCCTCTCATGACTTCAGCATCCCCGCGTTTAACCGTTTCGTTACGGTTAGTAGCCGGAGTGACGACCGTGAACGGGGCACCGCGCCGAAAAGTGTGCACAATGCGCATCGGTAGTCTTCGGTGTTTGCAAGAACGTCTTTCAACGCTACCTTGAAATTCTCTTATATGTACACTTTTTTAAGAACTTTCGCATCAAAAATATACTTTTATTATGATTAATCTAATATGAGTCGATAGAATCAAGAGACACTCTACCGATAGTAAATCTTTTTTTGCCGACGAGGGACGGTACTCGTATGTGCAAGTTGCCGGATATATACGGCACCCGTACACACAGGTTGCCGCATGGATGCTGGATATAGACGGCACCCGTAACGAAAGGGTTAAGGCACGGGCCTTCTAGGATGCCTTACCGACGAGTCCACTAGCAGGCCCCGGACTAAACGCTCTTCCTATCCTTTACTTTACTTCTCATCCGGCCACAACTTTTAAATTGGAGCGATTAAAGATCGACGTTGCGTGAAAAATAATATTTTATTGAAATTATGAAGAACTGAAATGAACGTGACGTGTGGGTGACGATACAGAGAGTGGCCTAAGGATGGAAAAATAGAGTTGTTTAAGTATTGGAGAATAGACTTTGGATTATGAGCGTGTAGGAAAATATTATATTATAATATAATAGTTATTATAATATATTATAATATAATAGTTATTATAATATAATAAGCGGAAAGTTGGAAGGTGAAGAGCGCAATGTGAGCGGTAGTGAAAGTTGATAACTAAATATACAGATAAGACTACGATTATACACGAAAATATCTAAAATTATAAGAGAACGATTAGTACAGTTGGTGGAAATGATACAGTGCGATCGTAAACTAAAGCGTTAAGCATTGACACCTATTGATGTAACCTAATGATGTATCTAAGACCACGCATATTAGAAAGAAGGATTTCAATAAAAGAAAAAAAGAAAAAAAATACAATTTGCTTCTTGCGACGCCCAGGACGTGAAGTCCAATTTTTTTATTTTTCTAGAAGTTTAAAGAGTATGGAAAATTTTATGTGTGCAAAGAGAAGCGAAGGCCTAACGATATGGAAATTCCGTTACATCGATTAAACAGTCACCAACCCGTTGTTTCAGCAACAACCTCACGTGTTAAGCAATTTAAATATTATTTGTTCGAAACACGACGGGATGCATTAAAAATATTATCGATGCGTGTAAATCCCTTCCACTGGAAAAAAAACAAAACAAAACCGGTATTATGTCGTTCGTGATTCGATATAATCCGCTTCCAGTGGTAAAAAGCATGAGTCCAACGAACGTTCCCATTACTTCCTACCGTGGCATTTTCAACTTCCTACTTCGAGTTTCCGGTTAAATAAATTCGAATACGCTCGCCACGACCGAATGAGCCGGATGAAATGAATTCGACCAAACTATCTCCAAACTGTGCCGGTCTCTATTAATTCCATCGATTCACGATCTTCTAGGCACACAATGCCTTTGAGTATCGATTAAAAGTTTCCCAGTTTTCACCGAGAATCTCAATTTCCACGCACAACAGTGTCACCGGAAATTATGCAAGAATTATGCGACGTGCATAATTTTCTTCAGAGATTAAGTTTTGAATTAAACTCTGTATCTTGGCCAATTCAAACGCTGCTTTTGTTTTAAAATAAAGTAAATTAACTAAGTAAGTAAAAAATGGTAAACGTTTATAATTTTCTGTTTCTCTTTCCAAAAGAACACTAAGTTTTCACAGTAATCCTTTGAAACTTAACTCNTCTTTCCAAAAGAACACTAAGTTTTCACAGTAGTCCTTTGAAACTTAACTCTGCGGCACAGGACTTCAGATAATAAATTAGACTCATGTTGCATAGAAATTTGATTGCGTTTTAAATGAAATAAAATTGGT
>SMSQ01020478.1:17280-38059 GCA_019453375.1 Ctenoplectra terminalis | reverse complement strand
CTAATATGCATGAAGATTGAAGAAATGGTAAGCCAAGGGGTTAAAAAGGATCTTCTATTTTCACGTATTTACTCAATTATTCTTTAAGACGTTTAAGCGTCAAAGAAATTAAAATCATAGAAAAATATTGTTAATATCTTTATTCTATGTCTTGTAATGTGTTGTAAAAAGAATTTTATGAAGTAAATTATGTAAATTTCTTTCTCAGGTGTTTTTTGTTACATTGGAAATAACATAAGTTTCGATCAAACATAGCTTTAACATCCAAAGACCACGTTAGTGTTACTCTTGATTTTCTGAAAAAAATTCGTGTGTACTATGAAATTTAACAGTCCAATTATAATTTATATTTGTCGCTAATGACCAAGCTGTCGATGCGACTTTAAAATTTGAATAAAAAAAAAAATGACAATTTATTACTAATATTTACAATTAAAAATTGGATACTTCTCGATATATATTAAGTCTGGAGTAATAAGAACATTGCAATTGTATTTGATATGATTACAGTTATTTGGACATATTTAAAAATTATTGTACTAACTAAACTTGAATTTCTTACATTTAGGAATGTAACAATTAACTGAGTTCCCCTACGTATATATTTAAACCGAATTAATTTTATTCGTACAAGAAGCGAGTAAATTTTATTCAAAATCAGATTTATAAAAAAACAAAAGAGAAAATTTTCTATATCTGCTAATTTTATCGGCGTATGTAATTAAGCCGAATGTAATTACTAAACACACCGTTCAAAATCATAGATGGAGCAAGGAAATTACGTACCCTCTTCCAGTTCGGTATCACAGTTCGTGTCACACGAAATTTCATACGATGCTACATTTTACCTGCGATAAAATTTTAAAAAATATGACACTAACCATATTCCCATCGTCATATATTTTATTTTCGAAACAAATAAGCTTTACCATATTTAATTTTAATTTCGTCCACTGCTAATGTTAGAATCTTATTCTGTGCTGAATCGGTAACGTTGAAAATTACAGAAAAACGGTATTTCCCACGATTAACCCTTTCGCTACGAGGAGCGTACATATACGCCTTTAAAAATTAAGCAATCGTCTGATAAAAGCGTGCATATACGTTTCTTGTGCCACAGAATAATTTATATTTTTATTTACGCATGATCTGCCATCATTCGTTAAACAATATACGCAGAATTTTGCTATCTATATTTTTGTTACATAAATAAAAACTCTATCGATTAGTATACCAAGATTGTGTTTCAATTCTGAGAGCATCGTAGTGAAAGGGTTAAACGCGGACTTATGAATCATATTCAATCCAATCAAGATAACTGTACAATAGCCTTAATAAAATAAATTATCACCATTGATTAGACATTGTATCATAAAATAAACACGTTTCAGAATTTTTCCCAATTATTATCAACTTTTTAACAAAGTCATATTTCTTACGAATTTCTGTTTATGCTTCGTTATACCTTTCTCAATTAATTTGCCATTTTTTTCCTGCTATTGCTACGCATTTCCGTATAGTCTCGCGTGTAATAGCTTAACTGTTTCATAATTTACTTTCGAATTGCCGCGCAAATTGCTTGATATTCGCACGTGCGCTTCTCGGACGAATCAGAATGCTCGTGCGCACGCGTTTATTCTTGCATTCGTATTCTCGCGCGTCAGTCAAGTGCACTGTGGGAATAAAGTTGATCGAAAAATAAAAATTGACAGGAATTAAACGTAAAATTGCGCGCTGAAACTAGAACGAGAAGAAAAGCGAACTTACTGCCGATTCTGAGCTGCGCTTCGGTTATGAAAAAGCGTTCGGTGAGTCACGTATTTGATGGTTGCTTTGGTCGACAATCATATCGTTGGACCAATGATCTGAAACGATACGAGGATTAGTTATATTTATTAAATGTTGCAGCAAACATAGTGAACACGAATGCTATTGTATAAATATACAGTAGTGCTCGTACAAATTATATTTTCATGATATATTTCTTAACTGTATGACTTAAAAGTTAGAAACTGATGTATCTATATTTTAAAAAATTAATTTTGTTTAATTATTACTGCGTTATTAAATTTGATTACTGTAAGTGTACTATGTAAATCCGCAAGAATTAATTATTTATTCACAGACACGAAATTCAAATATTTTTATTAATATGCAATACGTAATTAACCCTCTATGGGACCGTGTGACTTAAAAGTTGCAAACTGATGTATCTATATTTTGAAAAATTAATTTTCTTTAGTTATGCACTATACAATTTTATTACTGTATTACTTTAGCGACACCACGATCCATCTATACTAATTGTTAGTTAACCCTCTATGGGACCGTGTGACTTAAAAGTTACAAACTGATGTATCTATGTTTTCAAAAAATAATTTTGTTTAGTTATCGCTACATTATTAAATTTGATTACTGTGGTACTGTAGCGACACCGCGATCCATCTACAGTAATTTTTAGTTAATCCTGTATGGGACCGTGTGACTTAAAAGTTACAAGCTGATGTATCTATATTTTAAAAAATTAATTTTCTTTAGTCATCGCTGCACTATTAAATTTTATTACTGCGTTACTGTAGCGACACCATGATCCATCTACAGTAATTGTTAGTTAATCCTGTATGGGACCGTGTGACTTAAAAGTTGCAAACTGATGTATCTATATTTTAAAAAATTAATTTTCTTTAGGTATCGCTGCACTATTAAATTTGATTACTGTGGTACTGTAGCGACACCGCGATCCATCTACAGTAATTATTAGTCAAAACATTTTCAAATAAAAGTGAAAAACTCTAATAAATCGTAATTTTTTCTCCAATAAGCAGACAAAATTCGGGGTTAACTTCAGTTTTCATTTGCTTTGATTTGAAAGAAAAAGCTCGAATTTTATAGTTATTTCATCGGTGAATTAGAATTAGGGTAAATTGGCTAATGATGACCCATTTTCTTTTAAAAGAATCGGTGCGTTGTAAATTTAATTGACATCTAAATTAAATTAATATATTTGCAAAAATAAATACATGCAGATTTGTTATAATAATATTAATATTTATAATACTGAGTATACAATGGACTCATGTTCCATAAAAAAAATCGCGTTATACGGGACATGCATTATCAGACAAATTTATGCAATGTACAACCAATATTAACGCTCTATGGGACGGTGTGACTTAAAAGTTAGAAACTGATGTATCTATATTTTAAAAAATTAATTTTGTTTAGTCATCGCTGCGCTATTAAATTTGATTACTGTATTACTGTAGCGGCACCACGATTCATCTACGGTAATTATTAGTTAAAACGTTTTCAAATCAAAGTGAAAAGCTGTAATCAATTGTAATTCTTTATAATTTTTCCAATAAACAGACAAAATTCGGGCTATAGAGGGTTAACTCGTATCGAAGCTTTCTTGCACATTTCATGCAGTTAGAATTTCTCCTTCTCTTTCTTATATTCTGCTTTTAATGGTAAATCAGAGTTTGTAGAGCATCGTTCGTAATTATTGATATTACTATTATGAAAAAAGGTTACTAAATTGTAGTTTATCGAACCAAATTTCCTTTTACACAAAACACGTAATTTTTAATAACGAATCGGTAATTTCATTTCTATTTTTTTTTTTAAATTATAGTTTTACAAATAATTTCATTTAAATTTTGTTTTGAATTAGATTAGCGTATCTTTGAGACAGAAGGTCGCCTGTGAGGTGACTTTCTACCACGCGGTGAAACCTGATAATCGGCACTGTTTTTTTTTAAATATACTTAATATTTTGTGAAGCGATATCAATTATTATTATTGTTATAATTAAAACATTTATTTATTGTTATTTTGTAATCTATAATAAGTAAGCAAAGATTGCATTTAAAAAAGATAGAATAGGAGTATGTCCTATTTTCGACATCCTTTTCTCATTAAATGAAGTTTTCATAGATAGATCCTAATTTTAATTAGGTCTAAAGTAATTCACGATTCCAATAATTTTTAAATATTGGGTACACTTCCGAAAACTGATCAGGCGTGATTAAGTTGAAAATGGGCAGGTAGCTTCGTTATGTATAAAAATAATGTTTGCGAGAAGGATTTTTGGCGACTCAAAAATAATTTTTTTACCATTTTAGTGTCAGTCCCTACCTTACCGTCGCAACGTATTCGACGCACTCTCTTTATTGATCTCCTATAAAATATAAATATATGAATATGTTTAATATCTTTCAATAATGTACAAAATTGGGTTTTCTCTGATTTCTGTATCTCGTATCGCCATAAATACTCGCATATTAAACACTGAAATTAAATTTATACGAAAAAGCCTAGTTTAAGTCGGTTAGAAAACAGTTAATAAAACAGTCTGCAGATATTGTTAATAAAAACAGAATTTTTATCTTACACATGTTTTATATACGTGAATTGAAATTTGTTTCATTTTTATCACTCGAGAAGCAATAAATGGCATTACAGTAACAATACCACAGACGAGGTACAGGATAGACCTAACATCCAATGCTTTTTTTTGTCCAGGGTCTCGGGGGCACGCGTGCCCCCTTACCATTTTAGTGTCACTCTCAATGTTGCCGATTCAGCACAGAATAAGATTACAGCATTAACAGTGGTTAGAATTAAAACTAAACGTAGCTATGAAATTACGTAAATTAAAATAGCATGCCATATACAGGGTGGGACGTTTAAGTAAACATACTTAAATATCCCTATTACTTATGGTTGTATGAAAATACTCTGGGACGAAGTTACGTTACTTTAAAGGGAACATCTAACAAGAGAAGAAAATCTTTTTACGAACTTTGTTTTATTTTGTGATTCCATAATTGTCAAGGTTTTTTTTATATAGAACCATCCACTTTTTCCATATTCTTATAGAAGGTACAATGTTTTAAATTCAACAATACACTGCTCCGCTCATCTGGTCTTCAGATATTATTATTAATATTGCTTAACGTTATTAAACCATTATTTACGTGTTCCTATTTAATCCTTTCGAACTGCCTTTTTTCTATTTCGAGTTTATTTTCATAATAGGGCGTGTGCTCTTGTATCGTGCATTTTTGATCAAAAATTTTGTTCCACCGCAATATGTTAAGAAGTAAAGGACTGTTCAGAGTTACTACGCCCACCCTGTATAAAGACGCAACAAAAGAGAATCTTTTTACATCTGTTAACTTTATCAACTTCGGTGGTTAAATTGTATATAATTCCCAAACTCACCGCTCCAAATCGTAGAGGGCATAACGAAACGTCTGATTTTTTACACGATCGGTATTTCAGAACCTTGGACACGAAGTCCCATAAGATGTTAGATCTATCCTGTACCTCGTCCGTGGTAAGAGTCTTTTAGACGAAAAAAGTAAATGATTCAAGAAGGACAGATATATTTTCCAAATTAAAAATGAAAGCTTTGTAGATAACAAAATCGCGAAGGAATAAAAATTAATTATTTACTTGCTACAATCAATTTATGGAATTTTAATATATTATTGTAAAGTATGGTCTTACGCGATCTTTCAGGTACAGATTTTATAAACATTTTTTTCTCACAGTAGTTAACTATTTGCGATTTTTACGAACGATATTTTGTCTAAACTTGGGTATACATTTGACCGAATAATTTATACATTTTCTACAATTAATTATTATATTTTAGTATTCAGATAAAAAACAGTCTTCGAGAATATTTTTGTCATGGTAGAATAATTTATTGTTAACAGTCATACAGAAAATTGATATAACATTTACTACGATACATACATTCGCACAAGATACGATTAAAATGAACCAATCAATTTGACCAACAATGGTATACATTATATTTTAATAATAAATTTTACCAACAATAAAATACATAATAACTCAATTTAACGATATAATAAATTTTCTTTCAAACTATTATGAAAACATTCACGTTGAATATGTTTTAATTTCCAAGCGAAAGCGATTCTTGTAACTTTCGACTCGTATAAATAAAGAAATGTATTCTATCTAACTAAAATTAAAACATTGAAAACATTTTGCAGGTGGTCATTCAGTTTTTGGCGGCGTTGAGGAAAAATTGTCCTCGAAAAGTTTCTCGGAACATGCGCGCGCAACTTTTGGGGCGAGCGATACTCCCACTGCGTCTGCGAACTACGGTCGCGTGGCATCATTCCTCTCTGGGACGTTGCGGCGTGGGGATAAGGCGTACTCTTTGAATCGAGGTACATAACATTGTATAACCTTACTCTACCGGCATAATTTATTATCTAATAAATTAAATCTATATAAATATGTATTATCTGCGTTGGTACGCTTCTAATTAACAACCTATTGAACATCGTGAGAATAAATTAAGTAATTTTAGTGTTTACTATTGTTGTCGATTCGATTGTTAGGGATTATTTGATATTTTGAGTTCGCAAAGTAGATATTGAGAGTCTGTAACGCAGTTTAGATTGGGTTGGGATATAATTGTGTTTTACTTAGACCGACTTGTTTTAAGTTTGTCATTTTTATTTGTTACAGATAATTTGTTCGAAAATAAAAAGCTGAGCTTTCAACACCATATTTAATGATGAAATTGAAGAATTCTTTGGGAGATTTGTAACGCTCAATTTATTTTATAGGAGATGGATGTATGGTATGCCTTTTTATTACTTTTTTTACTGAATTATTGGAAATACGTGATATATAATGTGTTTAGAGTGATAACGTAATATAACTGAATTAATAATTTCATAGTTTGTCGAAAATACTAAGATGAAACAGGAAAAAATTAAACATATTGCTTTTTTGTTTTACAAATATTAAATAGTTAATTTCTTTGATCCAAAATTAGCTTAAAGTAAAATCCTTAACCCTCTATGGGACCGTGTGACTTAAAAGTTACAAATTAATGTATCTCTATTTAAAAAACTTTATTTTATTTAGTCATCACTGTACCATTAAATTTGATTACTGTATTACTGCATTGATACCACGATTCATCTATAGCAATTATTACTTTTAGAATTTTCGAATCAAAGGGAAAAACTATAATCAATCGTAATTTTTCCTCTGATAATTATAAGAAGACAAAATTCGGGCTACAGAGAATAATTTCATAGTAATAATTTAGAGTCTTTAGATTTTTCCGAATTTTATTAAATGTTAACGAAAGATCGGAATGACGCATATTTTTTGCATGTTGGTCGTGGTTATTCTTGTAGAGTCAAGCTATTAGATTTCAATAGCTTTACTAATTTCAGGAAGAAGCGAGAACTGTAGACATAAACAACCTTCACGCGAGATCACCGCAAGCACCGATATAATAATATATAATATTATTACATCGAAACCGAACGAGATGGATGCGACAGGTATAAGTAACGTTGGTGCTAACGTAACAATTCGGTTATACATAGATACTTCATTACTTCTACATGAAACCACCAATGCTTCGCTGATTATATCATATAAATAATAAAATTTTTCATTATTATTTAATTTATTCGGATTGATGAATTCGTATTGAGTAGCACTATCAAATGATGTAAAAAAAAATATGTATGTAATTCCACTCTTATTAAATAATGAATTAAGAAATAATGCAATTTTATTAAATAATAAAATTTAAAAAAAGTTGATTTTCATAATAGGGTGTGTGCCATGGTATCATGCATTTTTGATAAGAAATTTTATTCTACTGCAATATGTTAAAAAAGTAAAGGACTGTTCAGAGTTACTACGCACACCCTGTATAAAGACGCAACAAAAGAGAATCTTTTTACATCTGTTAACTTTATCAACTTCGGTGGTTAAATTGTATATAATTCCCAAACTCACCGCTCCAAATCGTAGAGGGCATAACGAAACGTCTGATTTTTTACACGATCGGTATTTCAGAACCTTGGACACGAAGTCCCATAAGATGTTAGGTCTATCCTGTACCTCGTCCGTGCCTGTACCTCGTCCCTGCTCCAATAATTTAAATGATACGAACTGGAGTTAAATATTATCTTTTACTTTTTACGTCGCGCATGTGCATTTTGATTTCAATGTAGGCGTAACATGTAACGAATGAGTT
Source organism: Ctenoplectra terminalis (assembly GCA_019453375.1). Taxonomy (NCBI): domain Eukaryota; kingdom Metazoa; phylum Arthropoda; class Insecta; order Hymenoptera; family Apidae; genus Ctenoplectra; species Ctenoplectra terminalis. The sequence goes on along the minus strand of SMSQ01020478.1, from coordinate 30,003 downwards.
GAACATTTTTTACCATTTTATTTCAGTTGGCAATCTTTGTTCCGAGTGCGTACGTACCCACTTATTATTTACACATACTCGTTGAGAATAATATTTTCTATAACCTTAATCGCGTACAATTTGAAATCTGAAATTACGCGTACGATTTAACATTCTGTAGGATCCGTAGATCCTGCTAAGTTTTTTTTTTTTTTTTGAGATTAAATTATCAATCGGACCGTAAGATACAATCGATGTTCGTCGTCGGGCCAATATTAAATATTCCCTTCGACGAGCCATCTTATTATAGACTACTTCGTGGATAAAATGTGCATCCAAGGCTGTGTCATTATATGTTAGTAGTGATGTGGAACTACAATAGTAGAAATATGACGACAAATAATTTGTTTATTATCGTATTATTTCTAATTATTACAATAATATTTAGTGCAATATCACAATGTTCCTCAGCTTTGTCAGATAAACGACTATGTTATGATCCTGACTGTTCCGGTAATTGAAGCCATACTTTATCTCCAATATGTATCTAATTTAAAATAGTTTTTTTAAAATACTGATAAATTGTTTAATGTTACACTTTTCGTAGAGCCTATTTCTCTAGCTAGAACGATCATTAAATATCCTGCAAAAGAACCAGGATTATTATCGTTCGACATTAACGCAAAAGTTAAAGTTTACAGTAAAGAGGCAGGCAACAGAACCGACTTGTGGGGTGTAGAGGTAAATTTTATTAATTCCAGTCTTGCTAATTCCATTCCATTTCATTTCAATTCTTCCGATCAAATTAAATTAGGAGAATGGTGTAAAAATTTATCGGTCATACTTTTTTTTTTTTTTTATCGAACAAACTTTTGTCCTACTTTTGACATGAAAATTATACGTTGATGTAAATAATCTTAAGGATTACATTAATTTTAGATAAACGGTAAACATGGATACGTACCAAAAATCTTTTTAAGGGAATATCAAATTTTACAAAAGGATTTGAAATTTGAAGTGTCTACTAATCCATTATCGAACAAAAAAGTTTCATCCGACAAGAAAACACAGCCTAAGGATGATAAAGATAAATCAGTGTTTAATACAAAAGATATTAAGGCCTCGAGTGAACAGAATGATAATTTGGATTTTAAATCCACGAAAGAACTATCAGATAATACAACTGGTATAACTTCATCTTATGAAGTTATAGATGGAACTACGGTACAGTTAGATCACTATAAGCCTACCATAGAACCAAATTTTGTAAAAGAAACTGTACAAGCAACGTTAGTGCCAAAAAAACAAAATGCAGTCGATGATTCAGAAGTTAGTTACACTAATGGTAAAATTGAATCAAATATTTTTACAAAAGATGACAAGGTATCGCGAGAAGTCTTGAATGATAAACAAGAAAATGAGAAACAAGCTGTTTCCGATATAATTGATATTAAAGATTTTGTAACAAGTTCGGAAGAAATATTAGATTTACCAAAAATAACTGGTATCTCACCGTTGAATACAAGTGCAATTTCTGATAAAGCAGAAAACGTAGAACATGTAGCAAGTAACGTAGAAAATAATCTACTTAGCAACGTGATAGATAATCAGTCCACGGATGAAGTTATCGATACCGGTGTTCCAGAAACAACTACAACTAATGATGCTAAAAAAATATTAAACGTAGAAGGTGAAGCGGCAGTTGAATTAAGTAAAAAAGATATCAGTTCCAGTGAAGCAGTTACAACTAATGACACCAAACTAGACGTACAAAGTACAGAAAATGTTGGTAAAATTGAGACACGAGATGTTCAGTTGTCAGAAAGTGTTAATGTAGTTGAAGATAGTGGCACTAAATCAGATGTACAAACTGCAGGAACTTTTAATAAAACTGAGACAAAAGATATACAGCCTTTAGTTACAACAGGTGCGACTAATGACATTGAATTGGATATACAAAGTGCAAAAACATCTGATAAAATTAAAACAGAAGATACCCAGTCCTCGGAAACTGTCACGATAGATGTATCCGACACTGGACCAGATGTACAACAAGCAGACAGTGCTAGTAAAATTGAGTCAGAAGATGCCGAGCCCTCAAGGGGTGAAAATGCCGCAACAGTTGTATCTAATGACACCAAACCAGATGTACAAAGTACAGAAACTTTTGATAAAATTGAGGCAAAAGATACACAATCTTTAGAAGATGTTACAATAGTTGCAACTAATGACACTGAATCGAATTTACAAAGCGTAGAAACTTCTGATAAAAATGAAACAGAAAATATCCAGTCTACAGAAAGCGTCCTAACAGGTAAATCTAATGACACTGAACCAGATATGCAACATGCAGAAAGTATCGCAACAGATGTAAACACTGATACTAAATCGACTATACAAAGTGTAGAAAATATTGATACACAAGATATACCGTTTTTAGAAAATGTTACAGTTGATACAAGAGACACTCGATATTTGGAGAGTGTCACAGAATTAGAACCAGAACAAAATGAATCAAACAATGAAGAAAGTAAAAGCACCGAAGATTTAAATAAATATGGCAGTGACGAATATGCGTCACCTTTATTTCTTAACGCAAAAGAAGAAATATCAATGACATTATCTCGCGATGATACCGAAGCATCTAACAAAATGGCAGAAAATACTAGTGAATTTGATACAAAAGATGTTCAGACTGATTCAAATACTGAGGACACTGTAAAAGAAACGACATTAGAAGATATTTTCCATGAAGTACAAGGTACAGTGTAAAAATTCTTTATTATTACTTATAATAAAAGGAAAATGTTATTAAGATTATCAGTATTACAGTTAAAATTGTATCTTAAAAATAATTTTTATCAATTTGCATTAATATTTTTCAGTTTCACCCCCTAATGTGTGCGCAGCTGATAATATTGAATGTCTTTCGGAAGATGTTCAAAATGATTTTCCATATCGTGTAAGTATGAATTGCTTTCGAGATACTGTAGTTATATGTTATAAGTTTGTTGCGAGTCCTTTATCATTTAGTTAATCGTTTCAGGAACAAACGTCTCAGGACAATGAAAATGCTATAATGAATGGAATAGAAATTGAAAGCAATTATTGGTTGACACTAATGTATTTAAGTGTAACTGTTACCGCTACGCTTATATTTTCTTTAGGGTACTACTGCATCGAGGTATTACATTTAATATGTAATATTTATAATATCTAACATTAGTCATAAAATACATGAAATCGAATGAGAAAAGTATACATAAATGAAGAAACATGTATATATAATATTATTAATTTTATACCTTCTATAGAATATGAGAAGAGACGGACAACTCATAGCTAGAATCAACAAACTTGAGAAAGATTTACTTATTTCAGAAACAGAATGTACAACTATGTATGAAACTTTACAATCTACAAAGGATAAGGTACTGCAATTATATGTTTGTGCTGTACCATTACTATTTCTATAAATTTATGCTGTTATAAACTATATTCTAGTTGAGCCGCATGGAAGATGAATCTTTTGGTTCTGATGAAATGGTGCTTTCTTTAAGGGCCGATTTAGAAGCCACACAGGTAAAATAAAATGTCAACTTGTATAAATGAAGTATAAATATTCGTCGGTAATGTAATAATATAATATTTCTAATAGAATGCGAAAGCGGAATTAGAAGATCAAGTAGCCATGATGGAAAAGGACTTGGAGAGTGCTACTGAAGCAGGATTAGAATTAGAAAGAATGTTTCGGGAAGTTCTTTCGTCAAATAATGAAGTTAATCCGTTAGCTCAATCAGTAGAAGATCTACAGACTAGGTTGAATGCTCAACAAGCTGCAAATGAGTCTTTAACGAATGCTCTAAATCTTAAAACTCAAGAGGTACGACTTCTGTATGTTTAAATTATATATTCAATGTTTTATGTATATATATATATACATACATATATATATATATATATATATATAAAAAAAGAAACTATTTAATTACATATTGTATTGTGAATGTTTATCGCAGCTTGAATTCGATAAATTTGAGGTTCGTAATTATAGGTATTTCGTAACGTACCGTTGAGATTCGTATTACAATTTATTAAAACATATTTCATATACTGTATTATATCGCATGTGTATACGTAACGTTTAATATTGAACGGTTTGCAGAACGAATCTTTATCAGCAGAGCTTATATCTATTAAAAAGAAATACGAAGAGCTTGAAGTCGAATTTATCCGGGTTACGGGAAATTTAAAACTGGAAATAAGTAGTAAGAACAATGTCGAACAAACGTTGACGGAAAAGGTGCAGCAATTAGAAATGCAAATCAAGGAAGTAAGTGTTAAAAGTAGATGCGAGGTTAAAGATATTTATACAGCATTGTGATTTACGTACATTTGTTTTCACAGATTTCTACCGAAAAAGCAACCTTACAGAAAGAGCTGAAAGGTAAAGAAGTAGAAGCGAAGGATCTTGTAGACGTCATTAATCAATTGAATTCTAATAACTTGGATTTGGATAAGTTATACGATGTATCTCGCATTAAAGCGGAGGCAACGGCATTACTCGAAGAAAGAAACGAATTAAAGATACGATTAGCCGAGGTCGAAGGGGCTTACAATTTACTGGAAGGTATGTTTAAACGTATTATTTATAATTCCATGATCGAATATATTAAATGTAATTTAAAAAATTTTAGAACACGTAAAGGTCGTTAAAGAGGAGGTAGCTACTTTAAGCGAACAATGCAAACTAGCAGAGAAAGAAAAAAAAGATGCAGAAACTCGGCTGGAAGTGTTAACAAATTTTTTCGAGGAAAAAGAGGCTCAACGGCAAAAGTATTAGAAGTTTATTCGAATTAATGTAAAATGACTTTAACCGAAAAACCTATTGATATACGTTTGTATATTATTATAGAGAGGAAGCTATTTGGTTGCAACAGCAGGGTGAAGTTGTATCCACTGTAGAACGAATACAAACGATGCAAACTGAAATACAAAACTATAGGTATGTATGCATTTTTTCATATTGAGAAGCTATTGATCACTATGATGTTTAACTTTTTAATTGCATTTTAGACAACAGATAGAGATGTTAAAACATGAAATATTAGACCAAGAAAGAGAATACAAAAATCAAATTTCTGTTCTCGAAACGAAGGCACACGAGCAATGGGTACGAATCCTTCGATTATAGTATTTCTAATAAATTTTTTGTAGATTTTTTTTTTTTAATATTCCCATTAAACTTTATCTTAAGGTGATAGCTCGTCAGGTTGAGCGCCGTTTAGAGGAATCGAAGGTTGAAGCAGGACAGTTACGCAATCGCCTTACATTAATAGAAAAAAATATTAACGATGTAGATCCTGAAGCAAAATTACATCGTAAGTACTACGAAAGAATCACCTTTATTCAATGTCTATAAAATTTCATTTTAACGTTGAAATTGCTTCAAGCAGTAATTACTACTTCGACTTAAATAAGTAAAACGTAAAAAGTATCTTTAGCTACAAAGCGTATGTTTCATAGTTTGTTGCTAAACTAATTTTATAAATTATCATAGTTTTTCTATTAGTGAAAATTAGTAGAATTAGTGAAAATCATAGTTGTAGAGATTTGTTATTTTATATTTAATCACTGAAACGAAGTCACAATGAGAGATATCAAAGATATTTAGGTCCATTTACCATTGGTGCATCTTTAAAACTATGGTATTTCAGGATACTCTAACGTGGAAAACTGTATTTTATTAACCTGATTTTCAAACAGGACTGGAAGCAAACGGGGAGACGACAACGTCGCCTCCGTTATTCATAGGAGCAGAATCATCCAGTTCTCCCATAATGTTTTCTGGTTCTTCGAGTGTCCCACCTCCACCGCCACCTTCCTATTTACACTCACTGTTTCCTCCGTATTTACCGCCCCCGTTGCCAAATACGTCCGGAGTACCACCATACGAAGTTAGTCAACGACCACCACCATTGGGTGGTCGGTTATCTTCGCCTCCGCCAATGCCTTTGCACCCACCTGCTTCCAACAGGTACGACAACGCAAGTTCCCCACCTCCAATGTCACCACACTTACTTCCTCCCTTTAATCATAGATCACCGCCACCTCCGTTTAATAGTGATATTCATCCACCTCCTCCACCTCCTGGCTCGATATTACCACCACCCCTTGGAACGCCGCATTCATGGGGGGAAGAATCACTGCCGCCTCCACGCAATTCTGGTTTCTATTCAGCACAACGAGAACGAGTTCGAAATCACAAAGGTTTGTGTACAAGATGACAAGCAACTGCAAGAAACTGGCACGCCCATTAATGGTCGATTTCATTTCCATTGAAATGATTTTCTACCTCTTTTTTTTTTTCTTTTCTTTTTGTCATTATTATTTTCTCCTCTCTTTTTTTGTTGTGCATGCAAGGACGCAAGCGATTCTCTAAAGTGAGACAATTTTGGAGCACTATGGAGGGAAATAATTGCAAATAATTGCAAATAAATGCAGTGCATCAGGTCGAATGTTTCGAGATTGTTTTTATTTTGCTTGTAATGCAAAATATTTTGTTTCTGTTGCAAATCTCTGATCTGATCTCGACACTTTTACAGTAATGTCTATTTGAGATCGTTGTTTAAAATTTTCNTAAAAATGATACAAATGTCAAGCCTTGCGTTAAAATTGTGATTCTAATATGATTATACCAAAATGTGCTTTATAGTTTTAATATCACATAAGTATACAAAAGATGTTTCTTTGTTAGTCAGAAAGTAGCCAACTAGAATATATGTATATTAAAAAGTAAGAAGCGCTAAAATTTATTAACGAGCTTGAAAATAATACGAACGTACAATATAACAAAACCATCGAGGCTTTCGTTGATTCTATCGTTGAAACTATTCAAATGGTAATTTAAATTGCGCGGAAACATCTAATATAATTTCTACTCAAACTTTACCGATCGGGTAAAAATTTTTTCGGCAGATGTACCAAGAAATATTTCCCTCTTGATTTAAATACACACCCGATCCTATTTTTACACGACAAACACGTTTCCGAGGGAACACGTGCGAAAAAAAATTCGTGTAATATAAAAATAGAAGATTGATTCCAGACCTAAAAAATCAGCAAATATAATACAATAGACCATATGAAAATTCATGCTAGAATTATATTATTTTTTTCTGTATTTACTTGCATTTCTTATTTTATAAAAATTCCACGCGTACACAAAGTTGTACGTCGCAAATACTAATTATATCGCGTTGAATCAAAATAAAATTAATGTAAAAAGAGAATAGAATTTATTTTTTCTAGAACGCGTTAAATAAAAATCGTACAAAGTTCGCGTAGAAAAATAAATTGCGCGTGCTTAAGTTTCCGATTATTATGCTAAAAACGCTATAAAAAATATAAAGAAAAATGGGATGTACTGAAATATAGAACAGATTGTAAAAAACTCTTTGTTCAATTCTAAAAAAAAACTTAACGTCTTCGTAAATCTTTCAAACGGGAAATAAATTGTAATATGAATTTAGATTAAAAACAATTGTTATATAAGGTTTTAAAAAATTGAAATAAATTGTAATTTATTATTACGTTACGTTTTATAATTTCGCTACGAGACCCACGTACGTTTACCAAAAATGACCAAGCATTGAAAATTATACATTTATTACCCACAGCTTTCTTTTTACATTTTACAAACAGCAATGTAGCTCTCTGTCCACATTGACGTACCTTTTAATAATTAATACTTACAGTATTCACAATTCAACAAAGAGGTTGAGGAATGCAATTAATATATTAGTCTATAGCTAATAGTCGCAATTTTATAAAAATTCGTCTTGCTTTTCGATCATCTTATATCACAAATAATGGATATGGATGGTCAACTACAAAGTTGCGTAAAGAAATATGCATGGTAATATTATTATTTTGCTAAAAACACTATAAAAAATATAAAGAAAAATATAAGAACCGCGAATATTTTTATCATTAACCATCTGTTATTAGTCACAGATTGGAAATATTTTAAGATTTCTGTGTGTGCCGCCTCCACATTCAATTCTGTTTCTTCTACGTTGCTATCTATCCTGAAATTTCGTTAAATATTTATAATTACAAATTCTATCATACGAAATTGTATTATTTTTACCTTTCCACCATTTCTTCGTGTTCCTTAACCATGTGCGCCAATTGTTGGAAAATTCCGCCAAGTTCAACAATAGTAGATTCTATGCTTTGCATTGTTTCTGCTCGTGATTGAATATATGCATCCTAATAAACGAATAGGTTTATTCCTTTATTTTCTTTCTTTTGTTTTCAACACGTGTAATATCGATCTATTATCTTTTTATGTATATTACGTAGCTTACAGTGTCATCGTGAATTGCTTGTTGCATTGTTAATTGTCCCATTGCTGGTTCCAAATCTATAGTTACAGAAGAAGGAGAATCTTGTTCCTGGAATAACAGTGAACCTTGTTTTCCGGCAACACCAGGTGGTAACATAGTAGATACAGAGCCCTGAGTAAACTGTTGTCTTCTACTTTGTTCCTCTCTCATATTCTGTACATTTAAGGAGAATATTATTCAATTTAATCGAGTTTATTTTTCTTTCTTTCTTTTTACGTACCTCTGATCTGACTTCAAGAACACTTTTAAAATGAGTCGACATGTTTGCCAGTCTTGATTGTAAGGCCATAACAATTGAAGATGAATGCGAAGCCATATGATGGCTCTGAGAGGCACTATATCCTTCCCTCTGCGATTTACTAAGTTCCTGCAACTTTCCTATTTGATGGTTCAAACTTTTTAGGTCTGTTTTTATGATATTTGTTAATTCTTCAATTTCTACTTGTCTATCATTAAATATAGACTTCCTCTTTGCCACTAAAACAATTGATTTAATAAATATCTGCTCCTTATAATTCAATATTTTCAAGTCTAATATTTATCTTATCAACCATTACCATTAACATGCTTGTAATTCTTATAGCACCACAATAAAGAATACATCATACGTACATATCTTCTTCTATTAAAAACTAAACGAACTCAATGGACCAGAAATCTCTAAATCAATCGCAACACCGCTACTTAATTAACTAACCAATTGGTACCAATTTGTGAAGATTAACGCTTATCGATACAAGAATATCATACCGCTTGTACATTTTGGCAACGGCGCTATCGCTCGAAACAATAAAGACCAAACCTAAACTACGATACAAAAAAGAATCCCTGATATCCTAATCGTATTATCTAATTTATCTCGACAAATTTTCTTAGTAATTATACTCTCGTGTCACGATACAAGAAATTATAAACACGTTACATTTAACAGTATACGATAAAAGTAGGCGTTGATTGTGATCTTACACAGAGCAAGCTTTTCTAGTTTGGTGTACGTGCTAGCTATATTCTTTCCAATATTCTTAGCTATCATCATGAATTTCGAGTAGCTCTGTAACTGGTGTGCACGACGAGGATTTTGCAAAACCGTAGTTCGTGCCACGGTTCTGCTTTGCATCACATATATATCTTCTTTTATTAAAAACTAAACGAACTCAATGGACCAGAAATCTCTAAATCAATCGCAACACCGCTACTTAATTAACTAACCAATTGGTACCAATTTGTGAAGATTAACGCTTATCGATACAAGAATATCATACCGCTTGTACATTTTGGCAACGGCGCTATCGCTCGAAACAATAAAGACCATACCTAAACTACGATACAAAAAAGAATCCCCGATATCCTAATCGTATTATCTAATTTATCTCGACAAATTTTCTTAGTAATTATACTCTCGTGTTACAGTACAAGAAATTATAAACATGTTACATTTAACAGTATACGATAAAAGTAGGCGTTGATTGTGATCTTACACAGAGCAAGCTTTTCTAGTTTGGTGTACGTGCTAGCTATATTCTTTCCAATATTCTTAGCTATCATCATGAATTTCGAGTAGCTCTGTAACTGGTGTGCACGACGAGGATTTTGCAAAACCGTAGTTCGTGCCACGGTTCTGCTTTGCATCATCCTGATGGCATTGATGAATTCATTGGTCCTGTCGCGCGACGACATTGTCGCTGGTGCGATGTCCGTTTGCTTTCTTTCGCTTTCCGTTAAATCGCACCCTTCACTTTCATGGTTATACTGCTGACTTATGGTATTGCCCCGCCAGGGACTATTTGAGGTTGTGATCACGAAATCATGGTCTACCTCCGAGCCAACGTGTCGTCTACGTGCTGGCATTGCATTCTCAGTTTCTTTACGTGTTCACGCTTTTACAATTTTATAAATACGACAAGTATCTGCTAACTATCTAAAATACTTTGTAGGAAACGTATCAACAGATTGAAACGGACACGTCCACATGACAGCTATACCCTGTATGGCGATCTCCAATTCTTTATTCTTAACAAGTTCCGACGTCAAGCTGTACAACCGCTGAAACGAAATATTACTAGAAATCATGTTCGATTCGACGTCACGTTCGACGTTATGGAATTTGTAATTATAAATACTTAACGAAATTTCAGGATGGATAGGAACGTAGAAGAAACGGAATTGAATGTGGAGGCGGGACACACGGAAATCTTAAAATATTTCCAATCTGTAATCTGACTAATAACAGATGGTTAATGATAAAAATATTCGCGGTTCTTATATTTTTCTTTATATTTTTTATAGCGTTTTTAACAAAATAATAATATTACCATGCATATTTCTTTACGCAACTTTGTAGTTGACCATCCGTATCCGTTATTTGTGATATAAGATGATCGAGAAGCAAGACGATAAAAATATTCGCGGTTCTTATATTTTTTATAGCGTTTTTAGCAAAATAATAATATTACCATGCATATTTCTTTACGCAACTTTGTAGTTGACCATCCGTATCCGTTATTTGTGATATAAGATGATCGAAAAGCAAGACGAATTTTTATAAAATTGCGACTATTAGCTATAGACTAATATATTAATTGCATTCCTCAACCTCTTTGTTGAATTGTGAATACTGTAAGTATTAATTATTAAAAGGTACGTCAATGTGGACAGAGAGCTACATTGCTGTTTGTAAAATGTAAAAAGAAAGCTGTGGGTAATAAATGTATAATTTTCAATGCTTGGTCATTTTTGGTAAACGTACGTGGGTCTCGTAGCGAAATTATAAAACGTAACGTAATAATAAATTACAATTTATTTCAATTTTTTAAAACCTTATATAACAATTGTTTTTAATCTAAATTCATATTACAATTTATTTCCCGTTTGAAAGATTTACGAAGACGTTAAGTTTTTTTTTAGAATTGAACAAAGAGTTTTTTACAATCTGTTCTATATTTCAGTACATCCCATTTTTCTTTATATTTTTTATAGCGTTTTTAGCATAATAATCGGAAACTTAAGCACGCGCAATTTATTTTTCTACGCGAACTTTGTACGATTTTTATTTAACGCGTTCTAGAAAAAATAAATTCTATTCTCTTTTTACATTAATTTTATTTTGATTCAACGCGATATAATTAGTATTTGCGACGTACAACTTTGTGTACGCGTGGAATTTTTATAAAATAAGAAATGCAAGTAAATACAGAAAAAAATAATATAATTCTAGCATGAATTTTCATATGGTCTATTGTATTATATTTGCTGATTTTTTAGGTCTGGAATCAATCTTCTATTTTTATATTACACGAATTTTTTTTCGCACGTGTTCCCTCGGAAACGTGTTTGTCGTGTAAAAATAGGATCGGGTGTGTATTTAAATCAAGAGGGAAATATTTCTTGGTACATCTGCCGAAAAAATTTTTACCCGATCGGTAAAGTTTGAGTAGAAATTATATTAGATGTTTCCGCGCAATTTAAATTACCATTTGAATAGTTTCAACGATAGAATCAACGAAAGCCTCGATGGTTTTGTTATATTGTACGTTCGTATTATTTTCAAGCTCGTTAATAAATTTTAGCGCTTCTTACTTTTTAATATACATATATTCTAGTTGGCTACTTTCTGACTAACAAAGAAACATCTTTTGTATACTTATGTGATATTAAAACTATAAAGCACATTTTGGTATAATCATATTAGAATCACAATTTTAACGCAAGGCTTGACATTTGTATCATTTTTAATACTCAACTTTTAACATTAATAGCAACTAAGAACTTTTTATACGAAAGTTTTCTTTTTTTTTTCATATCGTGTACAGTATTAAAAGAATCTCTTGTTTGAATAGTACATAACTGTACTGAAACTTTATCGGATAAATCGAATAAAAAACGATATTATGCCAACAATATTTATTTATTATGCTAACATTTTTTTTTCATTAAAAAAAAAAGAATCTTACGCTTCAAACCGTATAGTTTCTGATCGCGTAAAAAAATAAACTCACAATTTTGTTCCCTCATCAGTTGCAAGCTAAATCAAGAACAACCAACCTGTACTTTTAAATTCGGCATTAAAATTGCACCATCTTTGTTCACTTACTATCATGATACTTACGCATGCACGTTTTCAAACGCTTTCTCAACGATTTATTAGCATAAGTAAAATATGGTTGACCGTTACAAACGAAGTAAATACACATATAAAATTTTTATTATATGTTACATGTATTCTTATTGAAAGAAGGCTTTCGGGGCTAAAGAAAGGAAAGAGAATCCGGAAGAAACAAGGGACATCGTCTTTAATGATACCTTTTCATTATTAAAAAAAAAAAAAAAAAAAAAA
>SMSQ01020475.1:0-14368 GCA_019453375.1 Ctenoplectra terminalis | reverse complement strand
ATAGACCAAAGCGAATCGAATTAAGCTTACAGTTAAAAAAAAGACTTTTAAGTTTAAATAAATTATTTATCATTAATTCTCAAACTAGATGGGTACTAAAAAGTTAACTTTTTAAATTTTTACTAGTAATTTTTCACTATAAAACAGAAGATGATCCGATTCTTTTTGGTGTAACTCACTAATTGTTTTTTTTGTGTTAAATGTGTGATCAGTGTATCTTTTGGTGTGTTATGTTGAACGTTTGATAGATTTTTGAAATACAGCGAATTATCCTATGAAATATATATTTCAAGATTTTTATTTATTATAAGATAAGAAAGAAAATATATGTAAGAATTCTTTTATTAAATTCTAGAGAACTTCGCTCGGATCTGAGTCCATCTATTATAAGTTCGTCATCTTTGTTTGAAAATACGGTTACTTGTCGTTTGACCTATTAATGAATTTAAAAATCGCGTTAACAAATTCCTAGCAAAATATTCTAGAGTGAACGATAGACAGCAAAAAGAAGTAGTTACACCAATTCATTAATTAAGTGTGTCACGATCACCACTTATCACCGTCAAGAAATTCCTTCAACAAACACAACGATCATCCATTCCACCAACTAAAAACTAAAACCAGTATACTAACATTTCTTCAAAAATACTTAACACACATATCCAACCATTACACAAGATCCACAAGATCCACAAGAAAACTCATGTACAGATAATCATGAATGCGCTCAAACTTGTCATCCTACGATCCTCTTTTCCCGCTCTCAGTAACCGAAAACCCAACTGGTCGCAACGGAAACGTCTCGAGGAAAATTGATGAAGATCAGTCACCGCAACCGTGATAGCGAAGACAATCAAACGTCTTCGTCATAAAACTCGCGAAACGAAACACGCGGAGAGGAACGAACCGAACATTGGGTCGGAGGGACAAGGAGAGAGTCGTAGTTTGACAAGGAGTAGAAAGCTCCAATGAGGATGTCAAGCATCCCTCGGGTAAATGGTAACCATAGGAAACGGTGGCTCATGGCGAATGGCAGTCGGATGGGACGGGGGTGGAAAGAAAATGGCGGCTGGTTAGAGGGCGCGTAGTACTCGCGTGCAGGGGTGGCAGAGTCGGCGGGAAAATGAGGATGAAGGTTCGTGTCTTTGTCGAGAACGACGACGGATCGGCTTTCCCGCATTCAAAGATTCGAACCTTAAGATTCCTGTCGAGCTGATGTGTGTGCTTGCACGGTCGCGTGTGCACGCTTTGGGGACGTCTTTTTCGTTTAGAGGTAACCAAAGCCGATGATTGGGAGACTTGATCGCATTACGAGGATAGAGGAAGCTTTCTTGTTAAAGGGCTGGTGAATCCTTGCGCCGTTTCGTGGGATTCGCGGAGGTTTTCTATTTGCTTTGCCTTTTTTCTTCGCTGATCGTCGAGGAACTTGTTTCTTTGTCGTCATAAATATTTATGCGCGAATTAATGGTTGGGTTAGGTTCGGGTTGGTTCAGCGAGTGGATTAGAAGGCAGTTTTGATTCTTGGTATTTTGTTAGAGAATTTGTGGTTAGATACAATTTTTAGTTTGAGATATAAAATATGATTCAGTAGCGTTGAATATAATTTTCTATTCTACTCGGAAAAATCGAAATGTTTGCGTAAAAATAATCCCGAGAGAATTTTTAGGGCTTGCGATCGAACTTCTTTCTTGGTCTATGATTGTATTCGCGCATTCGATATTTTTTAGAAGAATAATTTTCAGAACGATGTAATGTAATATTGAGTGTAACGAAAGCTACGTTTCACATTAATCCCACTGTCCTCGGATCTGTACGACCAAAAATGAAGTATACCTTTGTATCAATATTTTTTAATATTCCTTTCTCAGATTTAGTGTATCTAATTTTTGCGGTTACTTCTTTCAATATCGCATATTTTCCAAGACTAAAATATTTAAAAATTAAGAAAGACAGCAGGACTACAGGAATATAAAACATCACAGTTGATAGAAACCAAGATTTCACCAACAATACTAACAATGCTAACACAAGACGGTGTTCGAATAAAAAATACATTGTTCCAAAAAATACACAAGCAATATAAATGAACAAAAAAAAAAAAGGAAAAAGGAACACAGAGCTCGGAAGGAAGAATATTTAAAAACGAAGAATTGATTCGACCGTAGAAAAAGGGAAGCCAACGATAATGGTGGTTTCATCACGCATCGATTAGAAGCGGCGGGGCGAACAGTAAATTTTCCGACGTAATAAAAACTTGGCCGGTCCTTTTTCTTTTCGTATAAAAGGAACAGGAGCGTTTTCCCACCTACATTTCTCTGCCGGCGAAATGCTCGCGGCCCGGCGAGAAGGGAATTGCTTTCCAAGTCGAAAGTTTTCTGCGGTGGCGGTGGTTTTTCCTATTTTTTTATGGCATCGCCGCATCTCCTCCGCCAGCCACGGCCGGAAGCCTGTGGAAAACGAACCCCTAGCGGCGGCTCTTCCGATGTTTCCTTCGTTCTCTTCGTTTTCTCGCCACGACTTCGCCCTCGAGTGACCACTCCGCGTGATAAATCGGCCCGGTAACGTCGTTAAACACCGGTTATCGACTCGCTATGACCAGTTTCTGTCTTTATGAGAAAAATTATTATTGGACGCCCGCGTATCGACGGTGGTCCAATGTGTCATTCTCACGAGCCACTCAGACTGGCTTTATTTCATTGTTTCAGGGTTATGCTTGAATTATGTACACCGCCGTTCGTAAATCATCGGACAATTAATAAGTTTGGAACAAAGAAAGGTTTATGCTGTGAAACGGACCTACCATCTCGTTAAATATTTTCTTCATTGAGAACTTTAAATTGTTTCGTCTTCGTAAGATCTCGGTGAAAGCCAATTTTAATGTTTTAAATAAACATTTTGTTCAGAGGTTACTAGTGTCCGATTGATACTTACGGATAGGAGTGTATATTATCGGAGTATTATCGGTTTCGGTAATTTAGAAATTGATTAAATAAATTATCTGAAAGGTGTACATGTCTTATTGTGTACACTCAATTATCGAGTATAATAAAGGCGGATAGTGGGAGAGTTTAGTCGAAGACAATTAACTGTAGATACATATTTTTAACGAATTTTGGAATACTATTTCTTTTAAAACAAAGCTTCATTTTATTGTATATTTTTCATTTATTTTTTGCACGTAGAATCACCTTAAGATTATTGATTATTGAGAGCTGCGTTTTGTGAAACTACGCTATGATTGATAAGACACTTTCACGTTATTTACAGATCTGAGATAAGTTTAAGGGCAGAAATGTAGATCATTTATCTTAGAATTACTACAACCCAGAAATTACTACAATTCAAACACATATTATACATTCACATCATTGCTATATTTTAATACCGTATTTCTAAGCGTTTCGTTCATTTATGAACTAGACTCCATATAAGATAATTCCGGGTGAGATACTTTTATTTTTAGTACTATATTAAACGCTACAAATATTTATATTAATATTATAAATCTACTACTCTCTAATTTACTTTAGCAAATATATTTTCACAGCTCAAATATCAATTAAATTTGCGATTTACTGATTCTTTTAAAAAAGGTGATTAAACACGGATCTAAACTAAATTATCCTCTCTTCAACCCCCTGTCTTACTTCGTAAAACATTTCTAAGACCATCACAGTTAAAACAATTTTCTTTCCGATACAAACTCATTGATCAGATCTAAGTGGAAGGATCCATAAAATCTATTAGATCTACGAATTTTTAAGATATTCACAGAACTATGAGTTCGCGGGGTCTAGATCAACGCGTCGAATTGTAAATTCAACGCATAAATCCCCGAGGTTTGCGTGCATTGCGAATAAAGGCAGACGCCACTGTTACGGCCTCGTAACTCGCTGGCGAATACGAGGGCGGCATAAAAAGTTGGGAAACGGTGCGTCGCGAGAGGTGGCTTTCCACCACGAGCCATCCTATCGCGAAAATTAATGCGACGATAAAACGCCGCGAGGACACGGAGAAAGGCAAATGGCGTGTAAAGTAGCGTCTGGGAAAGGATCTGTTCCTGCGTCCTTCGGGCACGCGTCGTGCGTCCAGGCATCGAGTTACCGCGTCTCACCTCGTGGCCATCACGCCATTACCGACTTTTTTCCTTCCGTGAGTGATCGAAGTGTACCCATTTCCGGCCTGACGTTTCAAATTCAAGGTTTGATCGATAGCATCTCTTTTTTTTTTTCTCTCACTTGGATCGTTTGTTCGTTTTTCTTGGTCTCGTTTCTTCTTTGTTTTAATCCTTCGGTATACTCGTGGGACCGTGATGGGAAATTTGAATTCTTCGAGGTATTTCCAAGGGTGAATGTGATGTATTATCATGTTTTGTGTATTGTGTTTGTATAATATTCGTGCATGTACATTTTTCACGAGGTAAGGTGAGAATGATGGCTCGGTTTTAAAAGAATCGGTAAATATGGTGAATCGAATTGAGATGTAATTAAAAAGACATATTTTCTGAAATAAATGTGTGCGGATTTGTAATGTTAATTTTAATATTTATAATATTAAGTGTGTTATTAAAAACAGCTGAAAAATGGAAGCGTAAAGCTATTATTGCACTTGGAATTACTCCGTATGCAAATATAAGTCGTTTTAAAAATGTTTTCAATATTTCCAGGCTGATATTTAATTATAATTTATATTACTATTTGTGTTTAAAGATTTTTCGTGATTTTCAGTAAGAAATATGGATCCTACATACCTATAATTTGAATTTCTTTGGTATAAATGTAATTTATAGCATGAATTTAGAAAATGAATATTTTCGGAAGCAACAAATGATTCTTCTTTTCATCAAATAGTACGCGTTACACATTAATATGTTACGTCTGTTCCATTTTATTTTTAATCGTATAATACCGATTAATGCGCGAAGACATTGTATGTTAACTATCGAACCATAAATAGATTAAAAAAAACTACCAATGTTTGGTTACTGCCTATTTGTTTAAGCCACTTTGCTTGATCTACGCAGAAATCACGGTAGACGCATGCATGTTTTAAGTTATGAAACTTCTTCAACTGATAACGCGCCGCGACAAGAGTCGACCTCCTTTTCAGAAGCGTTCACGCGAGTTGGCACATTGACTAACATTGAGATAACACTATTATACTATAATATGTCATTGATTCGAGCGACAGTCTGAAGAGAACTTATTCGCGATAAGATTAAGAATTTCGTTCGTCGGTGCTGGTAATGCTGATGTTTGATTAAATGTTTGAGTATAAATACGGAAGAATGCAGACAAGAATTTGCTTCTTTGAAGTGTTTGCACGTTTCAATACACATTTCACAACTGAAAAAAGAAAAAAAAGATCGTATATTATTATCTGTTTCGTTATATAACGAGGCGTTCATTCAATTAAACGATTCATAATTTTTAAATTATTCGCTAAAATAAACACACGATCGGAAATATAAAATCGCACAGTTATTAGCGTCAAGAACTTGTTTATCGATACAGATAAGAATAAAAGGTTTCAAATGCTTTGATAGGATTAAAATTAGCATCAATAGGATCAGATTTTTCCAATCATTCATTACATTTGTACAATTTATTTTATCTCAAGCGTATTATTCCATAATTTGTGGAACGGAAACCTTAATTAATCGTCTAATCATGTAGGAAGCGCTTCTACAATTTGTAAATATAATATTGCACTATATATTTTTCTTACTAAACCAGACTCTCGGTAAAATCCTAAAAAGACAGTATAAATACACTCCATAAGTCATCGGACGCTAATAAATTTTTAACAAAATTCTTACTAAACCAGACTCTCAATAAAATCCTAAAAAGACGGTATAATTTGAAACTCTCGATAACGTAAACAATTACATGGTATCAGATTCATTTTATAACTATAATATAAACTTTTCTTTATTCTAAATTCGTTAAATCTCCGATGATTTATGAACAGAAGTGTAATTTAACCCTTTGCACTCGAAAGATTACTCTCACTCACCACTTGAATTAATGCAGCCACTCGAATCGCGTATAATATAATTATTTTATTTCAACTTTTCGTGTATCTTTACATTAGTCTTAATATTAAATCTTAAGCTTGATAACTTTGGTTCGTGCAATATTTTAGAAAGCATCCGTCAAAATCCATTCTCCGTTCCTCGGGACAAGTATCGCAAAAATGTGTCTTTCCAATGCAAACCCTCTATAGCCCGAATTTTGTCCGCTTATTGGAGAAAAAATACGATTGATTACAGTGTTTCACTTCGATTTGAAAATATTTTAACTAATAATTACCGTAGATGGATCGCGGTGTCACTGCAGTAATACAGTAATCAAATTTAATAGCGCAGTGACAACTAAACAAAATTAATTTTTTAAAATATCGATGCATCAGTCTGTAACTTTCAAGTCACACGGTTCCATAGAGGGTTAAGAAATATCTCCAACCATCCAACCACCATTCAACTATTCGTCCAAAATCCGGAAATTTTTCCTGAAAAAGAGCATCAGAATCGCGAACAAAGCTTTCGAAGCGTTTCGATCACCGTCCCAAGCAAACATCGGGCCGCAAGAGCAATAGGAAACAGCAAAATACCGTGTAATCCGAAACGTTACACAGAAAGCTCGAGGGGGTTGCCGTTTCGTACGGTCCGCGTCTCGTCTGTACGTGGGAACGCATAACTCGGGGGTTGTTTTCCTCGTAGGCGGTGCTCGTGGATCCTTTCGGGTTTTGCGGTTCGGTTTTTCGACAACGAACCGGCTCGTGTGGACGCCAAACCCGTTTTTCCGGCGCCACGTGACTACGCGATGAAGTTTCGTCGGCCGTAATCACGTGCGGCCCTCCTCAGCCACGCGGTTCCCCATTGTTGCGCGAGTTTACGCGATCGGAGATTAAGTGGCTCTTGATGGGAACTAAACATCGTTTAAGTATGCATTTTTGATTGCATAGGTTTCGATAGAGGAGGGTTTGGTGTCGTGCGAAAAATTGACCGCGATAGACTGTAATTTGTGGATCGGGAAGCAGTTGAATTGGTGCAGCAAGAAACGAAGTCAAGTTTCTTTTTAATTGAGTTGTGTAATCAATCGTGCTTTTGGTGTGGACATATTATATTTAATTAACGCGGAAACAGCAGAAATAATATGTAATATATATGCATAATAAAATGGGAACTGTAAAGAACGAATTTACCCTTTTATGCTTGATTTTGGAAAATGTTAAAATAAAATTGTGTTGTTTTCTTTTATTTGTTTTGGGAAATTTATATTATTCAGTAAAGGAACGATATCGATGGCAAAAATTAAAATGGAAACATTATGAACTATTATTGATAAAGGAGATTATATTGTAATTAATTTTTGGATAATTATTCTTCCGATTTATGCTGTTTCTGATCGGTTTGTGACGGTTTTTAGTTTAGTTGTGTGTGTCTGAAGTACAATGTTGCTTTATGGTTTTTGTTGAATGGAAAGTTTGAAATGTTTGTAATAAATAATTGTTGCTTGTTGAATTTCAGCTGATAATATCTTCAAGATTTCGTGGTGTGATTAATTTTCTAGTAAAATATATATACATTTGTACTTTTATAATACATCATCCTTTCTGTGCTCAGAAAATATATTCTTTTTATTTTTATAATTAGTTTAAAAGGATAACCCAATGTGAACACTAATAAAAGAATACCACAGTTTCGTACGAAGTCAAATATTTTTATTAACAATTTTTCTGACTTCCTTAAATTTCTACCGTGTAACAAAAATAAAAATATTCTAATTTCAGTAAAGGAGATAAAGTAATTTTCGTTTACCGTAGTTAATACATAAATTTAAGGAAATTAACCCAGCCTACGTGTAACGTTATATTTTTCTTAAAATAGAAACTTAATATATAAATGACCAAATGTGAACCTTCATAAAGAGTCTTAATAAACTTTTAACGAAACCTTTATAAATACTCAAAGGTCAACTCTTTTACTTTTTTTGTAACAAATATACACATCAATCTCATACTCGAATTGATGATAAATAATTCCAAATCTCTGTGTACGAACAACTTAATTCACATGGGTGATGAATCAGGATATTGCGCAGGTAGGTCCAGGATGAACGAGTATGCTCGTTTATAGGTAAATTATTTATGATCGTACCGTGAGAGGAGTGCCGTCGAGTTGAAACACGGCTGACACAATGTCCCATAAAAACGTTATGGTGCTTGCCAGGATAAGGCGGCGCGTTGTCTCAATGTTTTTGAAACCTTGCAATGAAACCGCAAACGAGACACTAAAAAAAGGAAAACACTGAGTTAATCAGAGTGTCAGCTACAGTTGCTCGCTTGTTTATGCAACTACTAGAAGAAATATTTTAACAAATTCTTTATTTATCCTCGCTTTTCAATTTATTTGATCTTTTCAACACAATAAGTTCTTTTATTATTTCTTTCTTTCTTTCTTTTTTTTTTTTATTTCCATTATTTTATAAAGATCATGTTACATTTAAGTTCGGTATATGATTTTTTTTAATGGACTTAATTGGTTTGTTCTTTTCCTTTTGTTTTAGAACGGAAGATCGAAACACCAAGCTGTTTTCCGATCAAGGAAGAACGTGAGTCTTTTTTAATTTGATATTTCTTTTGATTTTCTTTCCTATTTATTTATTTATTTATTTTTTTTTTCATTAGTTCGTTCGTTCACTTTTTACGTTTTCTTGTACGAACGATCACGAGGATCGTTTAATTTTAACACTCACGCAATCAACTTATACTTCAATCCTGCATATAGGCGATTTTTTATATTATCATTCGAAACATAAAAGGTTAAATAATCCTTCAGGTTAGGTTCTCTCAGCAAAGGTTAACACTAGAACTACCGACGATTAAAATATATTTATTCATACCGAAGAACTAACAAACAAAATGTATACAGAAAAAAATATAATGCAAGGGAGACAAATCTTTGTACACATTTTTAACAAAAAACTCCTTAAAAAAATTCCTAAAAATGTATCACAGTAAATTTACAAAATTCCAGTAAAAAATGACCAATTGGTCGTTTTGATTACTTCGGTAGTCCCGGTGTTAAAGAATCTATAAGATCGATAATTATTGTGTTACTCTTGGATGATTTCGTCCTCGAAGTAATTTTTTCGAAGCTTTGAATTTTTATAAGACGACCAATCCATGGTATCGGTATCAAAAGCAAGCGAAGATCCTTTTCAAGTGCTGACCCTCGCTTTTTCAAGTGGTTATCAAAGTGGTTATCAAAGTCCATTCGCACAGAGAGGTAGAAAAGCACGAAACATTAAGTAGTCCATCGACTCTATCCCATATGTCGTCGAGGATGTAGTGTCAGGCACGGCAGTTGGCCACACTCGTTGTACAATGGCATTGTTACGTGCGATTAGGAGTTACATTTCGAGTTGTTTATCATCGAGTAGGGCTATCCTCGAAAGTTTCAAAGTTGAGTGGTTTAGCTCTCGTCGAAAATGCGGGCGCCTCTAGTTGGCCCCCTACTTGCTACCCTTTAAACGTTTTTATATAGGAACATCAAAGACAGTTTATTCGTTGCTTTCGATCATCATGGTGGTGGATCCTTGAGGACGATAGGATCTTTATCTGTAATATATTGTTTATGGGGGGAAATAAATATTTGTTTCGTAACAATTAATCCTGTGTAACCGGAATTTTATTCATCAATGACAGGGTAAATTAGAAATAGATAAATTTAGTTTTTATGGTTGAGATAAAACTATAGAAAGAATTACAGGGAATTAGAGTTTTTTTATTTTAATACTAAACCTAGAATATGTATGCCAATGGAAAAAGAATTTGGAATACTTGATGGGTCTGTATGACCAAAATGAAATTTAGAAATTTAGATGAGTAGTATGGTTAAAATGTTTCTTTGTAAAATTTGGCGTGTTTAACTATTGCGTTTACTTCTTTAGTGTTGTATGCTTTGTAAGTTTGAAGTATTTTTGGATTAAAAAAGAGAAATAGTTTTAAGGGAATACGAGTGTTTAGCGTGAGTGACGAGCACAGAAGGGTTGAGGTAAATGATTTTAAATATCGATTTGTTTTTGAATATCTCGTATTTTAAAATAGTATGTATCTAATTAAACTGATTGAAAATGATTGAATTATTAGTGTCACCTGAACTATATTTCTGCAAAGTTTTCAATTTTCTTTTTTTTTTAATTTTCGGGTTATCGAATTTGTTAGTAGAAATCTATTTTAACTGTTCCTGAAGTAAAGCTTCAAGCTAATTTAAATTTAGATTAACTGTGAATAAACTCGAAGTGTAAGTGAGATGGAGTAGATTCCGGGTTTTTGTGCACTTGTAGCAAATTTAAAAATGCAAAATTGCACAGGTAATGATAAAAATATATAAAATAAAATATAAGAATTTTCCAAATATTCAAATATTCCAAATACTCAAATACTCAAATACTCAAATATTCAAATATTCAAATATTCAAATATTCAAATACTCAAATACTCAAATATTCAAATATTCAAATACTCAAATATTCAAATATTCTAAATAATCCAAATATTCAAATACTCAAATACTCAAATATTAAAATATTCCAAATATTCCAAATATTCAAATATTTCAAATATTCAAATATTCAAACATTCAAATATCCAAATTATAATATTTTTTTTTATAACACCCGACAGATGAAATAATTTCCTATCCAAGTTCTACATTTCTCTTACATTCTCAAAGCTATAAATTTTCATAACAATCCACAATCTACCCATTACAATTAAAACCTGTGGTTCCAAAGTTAAATCGAACAAAAGTCATTTGCTTAGAGTCGGACAACAAAGGTCGGCAACAAAGACGCGCAAGTCGCAACAAGGGTAAAAAAGGTAACACCTACGAGCGGGAAGGTGATCTTACGTTGCAAAAAGGAGACGCGTGTGCAGCACGCGTGCACATTCATTGGCGCACATGGTGCCAGAAGCGACGGGGCACCAGTTGTTCTGGCACGCTCCTGGCACGTGCAGCTCACGTGGCGGTTCGGATGAGTGGATTGTTCATTCCAACGTTTTGTCAGCCACTTCTGTACCAACCTGAAAGAAGGTCGGTCTTGTTGCAACATGCTTGCCGACGCGATAATAGAAAATAATTGATAAAACAAGAAACATACCGCGGTCGCCTCGAGGCATTGGGATTTGATGATTCACGAGGAACTTTTTTGCGCGTAGGTACCTGGAATTGGCTCCAATTGACCAGACTGTCTGGTTTTTTTTTATCTAATCTAGTTGTATCGAAGAAAAATTAGCGGATATCGAGTAGTTTAATCCTTTGCGGAGTCTCTCGTTTATGATTCGCGGCAGACGGAGGATAGTTTCTATACGGAACCAGATATTCGGATATTTAATTTATAATCTATAAATTAACTAAATTAAATCTTGATCTTGTAATACTTGACGTATAATTTATAAAAATTGTGTAGAAAATGAAACAGAAAACAGACAAACGGTCGATTAAACTTCATATCGGCGTCATCCATTTTGTTTGTCGTTGTAACGACGATAGTCGTCCGCGAAAGGTTAATACTAAAGGTTAGTGTAATTTAGGTAACCTAAATTAGCTACAATATTGCTATTGTCCTTCGTTCATTTTCGATTCTATACTGTTTCAGCTATTTTTAAAAATTTGTTGATCTTCAAACAGGTATAAGAAAGAAAGTTATTATTCAGTATGAGTAGCTTCTTGTTTTAATCTTATATTGAAAATTTGCTTTTCTTTAAAGTGAATCTCTTTTGAAGAAATGAGAGTATGATTGGGATGAATATAGGCACCTGGAAGACTCTAGCAGAGTTAATAGTAATTATTTACTTTCTAAGAAATCATTAGCTTGTTAGGTCCACGTTTCTTTATTATATCCGCAGATATTGAAGAGACGTGGAAAATTAAAGACTCAAAAATGCAGGAAATAGATTTGTAGAATAACTGATTATTAATTTGGGATATAGAGAGATTTTTAATCTGAGAAATAAGATTACTAATTTGTAGAATAATTAGTCATATTTCGTAATTATTTATTAATTTTATCATACTGCGTTTAAAAGCTGCGCAAAGCAATCTATTAGCGAATAAAAAATATACAATGATCACTATTTATAAATTCTATCCTTTACATTCCCTGTACCATGAACATACAACTAAAAAATAGAATTACCTAAAATTCATATTTTTCTACGTTTATAAAATACGAAACACCCTAATAATATATTAGAAATACAGAATGAAAAGAACAAGAATAAACATTTTACGTTTCTGGCGAAGAATAAAACTCTATTTTTCTTACGAAGTTAGTTCCACGGACCTGAAAAATTTTCCTCATACGTCGACGATATATTTCCAACTTCGTAACCACTGGAACACTTTTCTCGCTCGTCCATCGTACAAGAATTACGGGGCAGGACAGTACCGTAGCGACGTTTACCCACTGAATCGATAAATGCCCACCAGTGTCCACAACTCCATTAAGATAATTATGCTGCCGCTTTATTTCTCCTTCCATTTGTCCGTCTATCCGTCTGACTATCCGTCTAGTGTGCACGAACAGGCTGAAACACGAGGCAGAAAGAAGGAAACTAACAAGACAGTCCTACGGGCAAGTCCTTCGGACTCGAAACGGACTTGCCTGTTAGAGGACAGAGAGGCAAGTTTATATTACGATGCTGTCTGACCAGAATCGTTTCATTATACTGTCCCTACAGCAGAAGAATCTTCAATGGGCTTGTTCCCTGTTTTCACAGACGTCTTCCTGGTGTTTGAATATCGTCTGGAAGTAATTTGAAAGCGCGATTTTTTATACGGTTTCGTAATTCGTGGTCGGTCTTCCAGTTTGAAAGAGAAATGGCTTTTTAATTTGGCCGTTGCTTGGTTTTTCAGTCAACGAGATTGCAACGCGAAAGGAGGATGCATTGATAATTAGTCGCAGAGGATTAAGTGTTTTTGAATTGGTGAATTTTGAGGAAGGAATAGGAATGGATTTTTTATTACTGTAAAAAATAAAAGCTTGACGAAATGGAGATTGTTGTTTTCTTGTGAAAGAGTGATAAGTATACAATGGTGTTTTAACTTCAAAGCATGATGTCTGTTGCTCCCTGTAATGTAAATTTATTTAGAAAAAAATAATTTCGTTTCTTGTATCTATCTTAACCCTCTATAGCCCGAATTTTGTCCGCTCATCGGAGAAAGAATTATGATTGATTACAGTTTTTCACTTTGATTTGAAAATGTTTTAACTAATAATTAGTGTAGATGGATCGCGGTGTCGCTACGGTAATACAGTAATTAAATTTAATAGAGCAGTGATAACTGAACAAAATTAATTTTGTAAAATATAGATACATCAGTTCGTAACTTTTAAGTCACACGGTCCCATAGAGGGTTAAACATTTTCGTTGCTTCTTTCACGAGTATTAATGATATTTGTATTAATAAAATGATTTCGTTTTAAAATGTTCAATCGAAGGATCCCGAGTATTATAGAAAATGAATTGTATTTTTCAAAAAATACTTGAATGTAAAATAAGTAAAGACGAAAACAAGTATGTAAAAGTTAAATCACTTTAAATATCTCATTGTTGCAATACAAGTTCCTGAGAAAACATTCAATCATCCATTTAAAAGCCTGTACTTTGTAAAGGATTAAACGCCTACCTTTAATAAAAAGGAACAATAACAGTGTCGCCCTACGAGCGCCAAAAAGTCGCTTTGAAAGTACAGTTAAAATGGTACTCGCAGCGATGGATAACAATTACTGTTGTCAAACATAGAGATTAAACAGTATTGTAGAAAAACAGCGGAAAAAGGTGCGGACAAAGCTCCTAAGCTGCCGAACGACGTTTCGAACAATGTTTTGGCCATCTTCATTGAGTGGTTGGCTTAAGAGCATTGAACGGGTCACGTGTCGACCCGTGTCCACCGGATGTCATGGTTTTGTCGCATTTAACGCCTCTTCTGCGGAGTATTCACTTCATGGTAAAGCCATGGGCGTTTCCTTTTTCCGCCCAAATGATCGACCGACTGGTTCAAACTCGTGCCATGAGAAACAAGCGCGCTTTTCTGCGGCGAAGATGACGCGCGAGTTCTCGAGCGAATTAGGATTTTAAAGGTCTTGGAGTGAGGGAAAAAAAAGTTCAGTTTAAAAAAAAAAGAACTACGAAAATTATAGGAAATGGGAAATAAAGATTAACTGAAAAAAATTAACATTTGCATATTCAAAAAGGCACAAATTACGTTATTCGCAATTTGCACACCCCGTACTATAAAATATTAATATTATTTGAAGAATAGAGAGAAAAATCTAAATAATTCTGAGGACATCAA
>SMSQ01020474.1:4137-14298 GCA_019453375.1 Ctenoplectra terminalis | reverse complement strand
TTACTACGATAGATATTTGAGGAACTACGTAACGCAAGAGAAAGAAGTCTTCGTCCATATATTTTATAGAAAATCACAGTTGAAAATTTGTAGAGGGAATTTTTCGAGATTTTCTGTAAAAAAATATCAACCGGGATTAATTTTCTTTGTATCGTGTATTTTTTCAGATATCAATCATTTAAATTTCTTTCGTGCAAAAAGATATCTAATCGTCGGAAGTTCTAGTCTCAAAAAAATACGGTGCACTTTCTATCTTGCCTCTTTCACTCTCAATCAATTATCATTCCCAACAAAAAAAACCACCCCTAAAATTCCTCCTTCTTTAATTTCATACAAAATTATTTTGAGTAGCTCAAAAATCGTGGATATCGTGAAATCTGTGTCTAGATGTTCGAACAATTCTTGCACAAAAAAAAAAACAATCTCAGCAACCCCCGTACAATCGTTAAAACACCAGAACCTCTACCTCGACGTTTCGTCTGTTCCACTCCCGTTCCCGTAAACAATTTTTTATTCGATGAATAAGATCGATCACAGTGGCCAGATGGACACAAGGGAGCAAAAGCAGATATCCAGAGAGGGATGTAGCGGATAGGTGAGCCCCGAAGTCGGGAATTAGCAATGCAAGCGGACGCGCGCGCGTGCACGCGACGGCTGACCAATCAAAGGCTCGCGGCTCTCTCTATGAGGCCTATCGGATCCCTTATGTTTCACCCCTGTGTGTTCACGGGGACACACGTGCACGGTGAACGTGGAAGCGTACCAGGCAACCCTATTAACTGGCCGCCCCCTTCCCACCCTCGATTGAATTTCCATGTGTGGAATTAATTGCACGCCCTGGAACAGTTTAAAGCTGCTGCATGGACGCGCCGAGTGGCCGCACGCGCGACGCGTAACTTTGTTTGCTCGCGAGAGAGACTGCCCCGCGTGTGTTTTGCTTCGCAGAGTCAACGGGCTCTTCGAGAGGATTCTGACCTGTCCTTTGTCCGATCCTGTTGCTGTTGATGGTAGTTTGGATCGAGCTGTGGGAAGATTCGTAGGGTTGATTGGAATAGGGAAGTTGGATGAGTTGGATCAGGATTTTTTTTTTTTTTTTAGGGGGGGCAGTTTGTGCTCGAGGACAATGGCGGCTCGCAGGAATTTGAAGGGCTGTTGCGATAAAAATAGAAGTAGATCGGTATCGATTGGATAAAACTATGAGTAATTATTTAGAAGGCGGTTGGATAAATGTAGGTGTAAATTTAATAGCGACGGATTAATCAAAGAGTTTTCAAAGCTTTCATTTTATACCGGAGAAACTGTCTACAGTTCTTGTAGTAGAGCAAATTTTTTGGTCGAATAGGCGCTTGAAGTAGGATTCAGAATGAAAAAAAGTAAAGTTTGAGGTCTGGGTATGTAAATTATGTGTTATGATTTTTAATTCTTCGTTGATTAGAATTTTTTATCATATTTATGCTTGAGGATGACGGTGAGAAAATTTTGAAATGAAAACTCGAGGTCTGAGTACGAACAAACTGAACTATATATTACAGTTTCTAATTCTTCGATAATTAGGAGAATTTTTTATGAAATTTGTACCTGAGGATGACGACGAGTAGATTTTTTGGTCGAAGAGGTTCTTGGAGTAGGTTAGAAAATAAAAAAAAAAAATTGTAGTTTGGTATTTTCAAAGAGGACTCAGTTGGAACGAACTGAACTATATACTATAGATTCCAATTGGTCGACAATTAGGAGGATATTGTAACTTGAACTGGACAATTACACGCAATACGGTTTTCCTGAAAAAGTATTGAGTTTCACGTGCAATCACCGGTGAAATCTTACCCCGCAACAAAAATTTGTTACACTGCCACTGTTGTAGAGTATCGGGAAGAGAAAACGTTCTCCGAGACCTATTATTGGCACAATAAAATTCCGGTGAATAAAAAAAAAAAATTCAATTCAACGCGGATCACTTAAAAATGTATCACAAAAATTTTTTATCTTTCTGTTCTTTTCACTTCCAACTCACTTCACTGTATTTCCACAAGTTTCACGAATATTGCAAACATGATAATCGCAGGAAGGATTAAAAGAGCGTGCCTCGTTGATGTCGTGATAGCAAATAAGCCGCGGTTCCGCTCCTGGCCCCGGCGGCCGCGTCCCCGAAAAGGAAGCGGTCCACGATTTATTTTACATTTTTTCATGTGTTTTATTGTCGCACGGTGTCCAGGCCGAAGTGTGCTGAAAGCGGTTAGACGGTTGAAACCGGAGAAGCCGACGAAACGCTTGCTCACTCGCCGCTGGCGAACAATTCGAATTTCAAAGGGCCAACTGTCGCTCCCTTACCTGACTTTGCCTGCAAAGGAAATCCGCCTGGGAGCAGCCATTCCGTCTCTTGCGATTTCTTGATTTTTACTTGCCCCCAATTTTCCCTATCCGACGATCGAAATTTCCAAAAATAATTATTTCCTCCTGCAAAATCAATTTCACCCTCCTACGGTCCTCGGATTCTTTTTAATCTCATCGGACACTCGTTTCGTTAAAAAAAAGTTTTTAACCCTTAAGCGGATTTTTGGTACCGCTGCAGCTTTATGCAATTTTAAACTAAACAATGTTTAATAGATGTTGATATAATTATTTGAAGATTGATACAGGGTGGAACGATAAAAATATCCTGAAGATATTTAACGTACTAAATTTATTGGATACTGTAAGAAAAATTTATTCCTATTTACAGATTTGACAAAAATTCGTATATATATTAAATAAAATTAGTCTGAAATTAAAAATCCATGTAGGGGTTAATTTTGATAAAATCGTAACGAAAGATGTTTTAACAGCTTCTTGGTATTTTTCTCGAAATTAGGAATTTTTTTAACTAAATAGGAAACACGATTGGGTAGAAAATGACCTAAGGGTTGCAGCATAGAAATCGAAATATTCCCAGAACCACGATAGTCTGTTCTCTATAGAACCCGGATCGATTAGGACGTTATTCTCTGTAGACTTCAAAAAATTCACCGTGCCTTTGCTTTCTATTTTTTACGGGATTAGACTTGCTGCATTTTCCGCAGGGGTTAGCTGCATCGCCGATGGCGACAAGGTGCGCGCTCGGAAAGCAAAGGCAATCGGCCGTAGGCGAGAGATTAAATCCCGGTGCAGCCGAGAGTTTTCGGTAATTTCGGCCTCGGGCTTGTTTGCACACCTGAGCCCTGCTCTCCGCGACCGATATAATTCCGTCGGAGCATTATTAATTGCTCTTCCACGCGGGACCACCGCGGTACCTCGTCGAACCGTTGTCGTGACGCATTTTTAACACAGTGAACCTCTAATATGAAATTGTGTCCTAGGGATATTCCTATCGTGTCTTTCTTCATTATATTCAAAACTGAGAATTCTTCTAGACTGTTTAAAACTTGTGTTTAGGTATTGCTAGATTCTTTTAACTTTAAAAGGGCACAATTTTGAAATGAGTCTCGGAAACAGAGTTTCTAATTTTGTAACATCTTTTACTGTTATAGTCTAGGAGAAATTCTTGCGAATTTCAGTGAATTTAGAAACTATATTTCATTATTACACCTTGTAAAAAAATACAAGTAGAAGCTCCTTTGAAGGGTTGTACGAAGACAGAACGATGGCGTAACGCGTTGACGCACCAACTCGAATTACAGCAAAAGTTGTAATTAATTGGCAGTTCCAGGAGCGCGACGATTAATTCGATACGATTATATGCGAGACAATTTATAACAAGTGCACGATTAAATTTATTTCAAAAAAGCTGCGACCCCAAAGACTCTTCGCTCATCGCGGATTATTGGCATAATTAAAGAGTCGTGACCGTACGAAATGGCGACATCGAGAAAGGATGCAAATTTTTTTAGTAGGTGGCAATGATTGAAAATGCAAAAAATATATTCTACTAAACATTCGTCGATAAATTAAACAACGATATCACTTTCTGATAAACTTGCTTTCACTGAATTTTTCCAGTTTTTTTTTTTTTTTTCTTCTTTTTAATAAAAATCTAAAATCAAATAAAACGATAATTATTTTGCATCGAGGCTCGAAGTTCACACAGTTTTTCCATTTTATTAAAATTCGCGATTTCAATCGGCACGTTCAATTGCAGAGACGACACGCCGGCCTCGATGCATCGATAAATATTTTAATAAATCTCATTTTTTCCGTCCCTCTTTGTTCGTTTTATTTCTCGAAAGTCTTATACGTATCGTTCGGTCGCTTTTGCGTGCCCGTGTTATAAATAAACTCGTAATTTCAACTCTCGACGATGGCCCTCGATCGTTGCAATTTGTGTATTTTTCCTCTCCTCCTGTTCTTCTTCGTTTTCTTCTTGTTTCTCTGGTCGCGCACCAACGAACGCGGCTTTAATTCCATTCGCGCGCGCACGCTGGCTTCCGGCGAACCGGCGTGTTTGCACGCGAAGATTTGTTTAACAAATTCGGGAGAAGATCGAGCGTCGCCATTTCGCAAAATAAATTCATAAATCCGGCCGAGGCTTTTGCTTGCTTTTCTCGCGTTCGATCGACTTTTGACGTGGCTTCTTTTTTTCTTTCTTACTTCACGAGTTGTGCTTCCTAAGTTGGCGATTTTGTTGCTACGACACAGAGGGTGTATTAAATTTGAAATTAGGGAATTTAAATCGACAGTTTTATTAGCGAAATTTAGAAACAGATTTCTTTCTGAGATTTTTGTAATTTTTAAAGTTAACGTAATTCATAGAACTCTGATAGATAATCGCATGATACTTAATCATCCGTCGCATTCTCTGAAAAATATATAATTTTAACTGAAAATTTATTTTCGTTAAAAAATTAGAGGACTATATCATAAACTAAATTGTTAAGAATTCCTAATATATAAAAGTTCGTGGGAATTAGGAGTAGAGTCGTCGATCTTGTAATTGATATAATAGTTATTAATTCTGCTGCGATTCGTGGATCATTTTTCACACCTAATCGTACTTCCTAATTTTTAGAAAAATATAAAAGAGTTATTAATATGGAAAAATTCAGTTTCACGCTAAAGTTCTTTGGTTCTTTAAAGTTATTCGAACGTATATACCCAATGCGTGTCCAGAAAATGTCGGTAGATCACAAAACTTGTATTCCAAAGTAAAAATGACGAGTAAGAGATCAAAGCTAGAACCACAGGTTTATCGTCCACCTCATCAGAAACAAATAAAAATTCTTTGGGCATCGCGAATAAATTCACAATTTCATTCGCGTGATGGCGGCGAATAGCGACTGCCTGCAGCCATCGCGGCGTGTACAATTCTGTTTGGTAGTTATCGCGGAACGGAAAAAAAGGGGTACAAACGGGGGTGGGAATAAAGGGAAGGAAACAAATGTAACTAAACGATTCGCGCAAAATTCCCCGAGGCGGTCAGTTTGTTTCCATGGCCTAGAACCAATCGTACGTCGGCTCTGCGTCTAATTTTTAACCAACCGTGTATCTTCCCGGGCGAAACTCGTTCGTAAACTACGAAATAAAAAAAAAAAAAAGTTCGTTGAAAAACAATGCGACCGACCCTCCTGAATTTTGATTCCATAGAAATTTGCGTTTTCGACAACCACGGAGAACCTACGAATCACTATGCATCACCGAGTGGATCGGTAAATCAAACTACACTTCCCGTAGCATCGATGTAACACTGGAGTGTCGCGAAAGTTAAACAGCGACTAGCAGTTCCACCTGAACAGGGTTTTATTTACGACCTATAGTACAAAGATGGAAAGTTTTCGAGCGAGAGTGTACCTAGCAGTAGCTGAAGCTGGAATACTCCACCCGCGAGTGTTCTTCAAGCTTCCAAGGATTTTGGAGGAGGCTGAGAACGAAGTAAAGCTAGAACTCCGCGTTATTCTCCACGAGAAAAAAAAAAGAGGCAAAAAGAAAAAACGAAAAGAAAAAAAAAGAAAAAGAAGATCCCTGTCCACACTTTCCTCCACGCGCGACTCTCATCGAATCCTGAAGCACGGATCGAATCCTAAAGAACTTCCCTCGACTTCGGCCACTGCAACGAACGCCATGGAGGCCAAGCTCGTTTCGAAAAGGGGTCGAAGTCGGCCGGAACGGACTCCTGATGGCTTCCATTGGTCGGTCTATTATTTCCCTTGGAAAGTCGCACAGGAAAGGCGGCGATAGTACGATAAAGGAGAGACGATTACCGCTGTGCGTGTCACCGACGCACATGTGCGTCTGCATATCGCGCGGCCCCTCAGATTGGATCACTCGGTAGATTATTTGGCTTTATGGTGCGGGGAATATACTATGCCAATATGACGTGGAGGGCTTGTTCACAGCGAGGGTGGTGGTAGCCATGGAAACGCCGGCACCCGTGAGTGTCGGCTCCAACGCCAGCCGAGTCCCTCATCTCCCTCCTTTCCTGGCCACCCCCGCTCGCTGGGGCCACCCCTCGCCCACGCCCGCAGCAGCCGCCAACCCTCTTGCTCTCACCCTCCTTCCGGCGCCAGCCGACAGCCCCCCCTTGGACCGTAGGGTGAAAGCCACCCCTAAACCCGGTCCTGTAACGGATCTCTATGTACTTCTGCCTCCGTTGCCTCCCTCGCTCGTACATACACGTATACATGTATTATACGTTATGTGCGCCAACCCTCTGGCGTGGACGACCATTTCTCTCTCTGTGTGTACACCCGTGTACGAGTGTATGTGGCTGCCACATTGATTTGGTGTACGTATAAAGGAAACTGCGTCGATGTGCGCGCGCGTGTGGAGCTGTATGGGTGGCTGTATAGGCAGCAGGGGGTGCCTCCGCGATCAATATGGTGGACAGACGCACCGACACCCTCCACGGGAAGGCCAACTCGATTTACGAAATTCCCTCCTCCTACACGGTTGCACTCGTTTCACCCCCCCGACCCTCTTTGGGGGTTTCTTCTTTTTGCCGGGGCGTGTGTGTGCCGCATGGCGGGTACTTTTTCTTTTCGTTTTTTCTTCTTTGTTCTTCCCTCTTTTTGGAGAACGCGGAGACTACTTTCGATTTTGCTTTCGAGTGGACGTTGGATGTTTCTTGGGTGTTCCTTGTTTCGGTCGAGGAATAAGTGGCTGAAGTTTTCTCGATGGTGTGTATCGAAGTCTTTCCTACCGCGGAAGAAAAACTCGGCGAACGATGCGTTTCTTGAAACTTCTTCGCTAATTGCAATTTTGTAAGTTTATGGCAACGAGAGTTCTTGGTGGAATAGATTTAGTCGTCGATTCTTGCGGATTATTGAATCGACGATTTTTTAATCGAAGAGAGAAAGCGTAATCTGTTATAATTTTTTTCTCATAAGCGAAGTCGAGTTACGAAGCGTTAAGTGTCCGCTACTTGGCGAACTACCCCTTTGTAAAATGCAGTACACTTTACACTTATCTGTGAAGTCTATGAAATATATGAAGTCTATGAAGTCTATGAAGTCTATGTAGTCTATGAAGTCTATGAAGTCGTACTCCCGTTTCCACCAACCTGAAAAAAAGTAACCAGAGGAAAAACGATAAATTTTCGCGACATTTCGAAGAGTGTACGGAACACGAGCGAGAAACAATCTGGCAGCGTAGCAGGGATACAGGGCTCGGCGAACCGCGAACGAAGTTACTTTGATCGCTATCAGCGAAATCGAAGCGCTTTGTCCGGCGTTGCACGTGTCTACTCCAGGATATTGCTACTTGATAGCGGTGCGCGATCGGCGAGATTATATTTCGCGGGGTGAGAACGAACGATGTAGAAGTCAAAATATAGTCACTAACCACCCCTTCTGTGTGTTTCGCTGCAGGGGTGGCGGAGGCGGTTCGCTCGCGCTCCAGCCTCGGGTCGTATTTATTTTTGGCAGTTTTCGTACGCGCTTTTTTTCCCCCCCGTGTAATTGAGAGCACTCGTTTCGATAATGTAACTGTTCCTACATTTTTTTTTTCCGTACAAAAAAATTGAAATAGAAAATATTAAATATTGCAAACTATAATAACCGAGGGATTTGAATTTGATTTCTCCGCAGTTTCGGTGCTCGGTTCGTTAATTCGTGACGGGAAAAGTTTTTCGCGCGAATTAGGTTCGCGCATGGAATGAAATTCTGTTGGAAGGAGAGAACCGCGCTGTATTGAATTGTGGAAAAGGGATGGCTTCCTCTCGGTGAATTTGGTACTTGCGAAAATAACTGCGATTCAAGCGACTGATGATAGATTGAATTAGTCCTCGTCGTCGCTAGCGTGTCTCGACTTTTGTTTCTCGAGCAACTATGGGAAATAATATTCATGGTAGATCGTTTCAGTTACTCGAAAAAGTCTGATTCAGTGGAGGATTTTTGCAGCTGAAGCTCTGAATTTTTCTTTTTTGTTTGGAAATATCGCGGAGGAAGGGTGGCGAATCGAATGCGCAGCGAATGACAGAGAGAGCGGAGTAACAAATGAGCCATGAATGGTCGAGACTCGCGAAACGATTAAGCCAGATTTAATGAATGAGATTTTATTAAAATAATAGGTATTTATTGTGTAATAATGCAGCAGGTAGTCGAATTGAAAAACAGGAATTAAAGAAGCATAAAATGGAGTGAAATTAATCGTGGTTTCGAAAGGGAGAACTTTCTTGTTAATTGAAAAAAAATGAAATAAAAAAAGAAAGAAGAAGAAAGGGCAAAAATTGAGCCGCGAAATTGCATTGATCTTGTATAATTAATTTTATTAATTATTTTCATGCGTTAACAGGATGGTAGAAAATTGCAATTTTACAGGGACCGTGGGATAATTGATCCTTGCCGTGCAGCGCATGGTAATGAGCGTAATAAGATATAAAATAAAATAATAAACTTCCTTCGTGCGGTGGATTTTTAAGAGCTTGCTTTTATTCGGCCCGGCGAAGGGAAAGCGAGAATAATTAAAACGTAAATAAACGAACTCCGAGCGTTCATTAAACCGTGGTTACTTATATTTCAATTCGTTTAACGAAGTGTAAAACGCAAATAATTTGATTCTACGAGAAACTCGAATTACCACACGCAGTGTTTGCGATTGCGAGAAAATGATAGTCTGCAAATCATCGGTTATCTCGGTAACTCGCAACCCTTCAAATTTCTATTACCGTTGGCAATTTGGTAAACCAACCTGATATAATTTCAAATCTCTGACCTCTTCGCTCGCAAACATAGATATTTCTGATACACCAAATTTCAGAAATTTTCAATTAACTTTCTAGCTAAACTTTCGATTATATAATCATCCGATTCTCTAGCTTCGAATTTTCTAAATTTCCAATCTGCGAACGTAGAAATTTCTGCGCTTAAAATTCTCCCGAATTAAAAATTCTTACGCTTGAAATTCCATAGATCTTCGATTCGCGAACCTAGAAACTTTTAAACTTCGATCCGCGAACGTAGAAACTTTTAAGCTTCGATTCCCTCGATTTTTTAAATTTCCAAGCGTAACAATTTTTTAAATCCTGAATTTCTCAATTTTCACATTTCTTAAACACAGGACGAAAATTCAATAACTCCCGGAAAATTATAGGACAGGGGTTCTTTGTTTTAATTTCAAGTTAATTATTGCCGGTCGTCACAGATTTCCAGCCGTACGTTTCCATCGTTTCACGCATCCGCGTGCGCGCACGAGCTTGACAGCGGGGGTGGTTACACAGAGGCATGCACCACACCTATCTGCGCAACGTGTCACCGGCAGCATAAGGGGAAAACAAACCCCCGCGATAGGGGAGTAAGTTCGCCGGTCCCTGTCAATATCAGGAAGCCGGCTTTACGTATATTGCGAGACTCGATTTACGCGGTATCGCTTTCCTTTCCCTATTAAAGTATTAAACATTTACTAGCCCTTTTAATCTCTCTGCGAGGGGATGAAATAATTCGAACGAGGCGGAAAAAACGTAGCATCGGAAATTAGGTTTCGTTTTACGCTACAAGGATCGAGGTATTTCTTAGAAGCCTCTCAAACCTCTCAGAAGGTTCTCAAACCTCTCTTATTGTTTCTAAAGTATCGCTTCAAACAATTTTTTTTACTCCAAAGTTTGAATAATTCACTGGAATAATGTCGCTTTATCAAAAATACGATAGAAAATCGCGAGATCCATCGCGACACGTAGCATGGCGCAGTCACCGAGCGACAAGCCCGTCAAAAAACGGTGCGACAAAGGGGATAACTCGATCAACTGTCGCGCAATCCGAC
>SMSQ01020468.1:11048-36818 GCA_019453375.1 Ctenoplectra terminalis | reverse complement strand
AATTTTAACAATTAATTTTTCTGTATTTTCAATCTTAATTCTGGAACGGTTAAAAATTTAGGCGGTGTTACAGTTACGCACCGCAGTGTATCTACATCGACCAATTCCTATGAAATTTAATTTCAACATAAGAGAGTACGTTCCGTTATCGATTCCGCAAAGCGGAATGTCGAGTCCGGCTCGGAGTCCCTTTTGCAGGGAGTGCAGAGGGTTTTAACACTAGAACCACCGACGATTTAACCCTTTCACTACGGCGTCCTCGGAATCGAAAGAGCTCTTCGTATACCGATCGATAAGGGTAACAATTCTTTATCCATATTTTTTACAAAAAATTGCGGAAAATCGTCAGAAATTCATTATTGCAAATTTGTAAAATTTCTATAAGAAATTATGAACGGGTCAATTTGACTTGTTCGGTAGTTGCAGTGTTAATTGCTAAGCTATGGAGAAAATAATGACGTTCTTCTACCATGATTTAAGCAGTGTCTTTTTACGAATCGTGTATTTATTTTTAATATTATTTATGTATCGGGTTGTCCGGAAAGTTGGTGCCGATTTTTAAGGAAAATTCAAACGCAACACATTTAAATTTCCTTGTATATTTATTAAATCGTATATGTTCCATTTTGTTCTATAACCTTTCTCCGTCTCTCGCGAAACTCGAATATCCCATCCTTGCAAAACTTCTTAGGTTCTTCGGCGAAAAGCATTTCCATATTTATAATAATAAAACAAAAATACCGATCGCGCTACAGAAGGGTGACTCTTGTAAAAATGTTCTGTATTTTCTGAAACATATCGGTCTTTCCCACCTTCTATACACGCGGCTTACATTAATGACTAAATTCAATTTGGTAACAAATAAAACACTCGATAAAAAAATATTTTAAACTTTGTAGAAATATAGTTTGAGTAGTTTTAACACTGGAACTACCGTGCCAGTCAAAACGACTGGTTCGTAATTTGTCATAGAAATTTTATAAATTTACAGTGGCGCATTTTCAGGGATTTTCTATAATTTTTTAAACGAAACATGCGCAAAGAATTATTACCCCTGATATAAGTATTTTTTCAAATACTCGTCATTTCGATTTCCTTGGTACAAATAAGTCTATTTTAATCGTCGCTAGTTCTACCGTTAATAGCGTATGAAACTAACAAAAATGAATGTATCCTCATGAAACTTTTGTCTAAAGATTCCTGAAGTGTCACTCTTTAGAATATGTACGCGTGTCGTTTGTTTTCAATCGTTCCGAAATTTTCAGACCCGTTCTAATGGCACCTACCGAAAATCGGCACGAACTTTCCGGACAACCGAATATTAATTTCAATTTACAACGTGTCGATTCCTCTTATAAAAAGCAATACGTGTCTAATATTTTTTTAAGATCTATATCGGAAAAAACTTTTATCAAAATCGAGGCGTGTCAATTCCGAAACCTTTTTTGTCAGTTTCTGAATTTTTAATGATACGCAATTAAAGTGAAAAACGAGCGGTTTAATTTTAGTAACAGATAATTATCATTTGAATATTTTAAAAATATTGATACTTGTTAGCCTTCAAAATGGCTGGACTACACGCGTTAGAAATGTTTGTAACTATATTTACAGGATTTTCTTATTTGAACTCATGCAACATGCAGCGTTGAAAGTGGGCTTCAGTTGCGCTCATTTTTTATTCTTTTTTCGAATAAAGGATAACATTTTTCGCGCTTTAGATGTTCGATGTAGGGTGAAGACTCTTTCAAAGGCATAGCAGAAAATTTGCATATACACTACCGCTCGAAAGCGTCTGAACGTTTTGCTTATTTCTGATACAGTGTAACTTGATTTACAAATAAAATTACCTACAATAATTTTATTATCTAACTACGTTCACCAGAATTTTATTTCACGACTAAACTACTAACTTAATTTACAATAAAAACGGGAATCCTCCTGGCCAGTTTTATACTCTGATAAGTTCGTTTAGATTGTTACTTTATGAGCTACACCAATCAGAAAACAGTTTTTAATTTTAGGTTCTTTCGTGAATAATAAAAATTATTAAATCAATTCGCTTCATAAATAAAATTTAACGAACATTCGACAAGAATCATACAAATAATGATTATTAAATAAAATTGTGCTTTAGAAAAATCCAGATTCTAATAATCATTACATGTATAATTCTTCTCGAATGTTCGTTAAATTTTATTTACGAAGCTAATTGACTTTTGTAATTTTAAGTTCTATTATGAATAATAGAAATTTTTAAATCAATTTCCACAAGAGTTATATAAATAATTATTATTAAATAAAATTATATTTTGGAAAAATCCAGATTCTAATAATCATTATATATATAATTCTTCTCGAATGTTCGTTAAATTTTATTTACGAAGCCAATTGACTCCATAAATAAAATTTAACGAACATTCAACGAGAGTTACACAAATAATGATTGTTAAATAAAATTATATTTTAGAAAAACCCAGATTCTAATAATCATTACAAATATAACCCTTCTCGAATGTTCGTTAAATTTTATTTACGAAGTCAATTGAGTTTGTAATTTTAACTTCTATCATGAATAATAAAAATTTAAGAATAAATCGGCTCCATAAATCAAGTTATACAAATAATGATTATTAAATAAAATTCTATTTCAGAAAAACTCAGATTCTAATAATCATTGCATATAAAATCCTTCTCAAACATTCAACGAGAGTTATACAAATAATGATTATTAAATAAAATTCTATTTTAGAAAAACCCAGATTCTAATAATCATTACAAATATAATTCTCCTCAAATGTCCGTTAAATTTTATTTACGAAGCCAATTGACTTTTGTAATTTTAACTTATATCACGAGTAATAAAAATTTAAGAATAAATCGGCTCCATAAATCAAGTTATACAAATAATG
Organism: Ctenoplectra terminalis; assembly: GCA_019453375.1. Classification (NCBI taxonomy): domain Eukaryota; kingdom Metazoa; phylum Arthropoda; class Insecta; order Hymenoptera; family Apidae; genus Ctenoplectra; species Ctenoplectra terminalis. Next base: position 33,909 of record SMSQ01020468.1, on the reverse strand, counting down.
ATTATTAAATAAAATTGTGCTTTAGAAAAATCCAGATTCTAATAATCATTACATGTATAATTCTTCTCGAATGTTCGTTAAATTTTATTTACGAAGTCAATTGAGTTTGTAATTTTAACTTCTATCATGAATAATAAAAATTTAAAAATAAATCGGCTCCATAAATCAACTTATACAAATAATGATTATTAAATAAAATGACATTTCAGAAAAACTCAGATTCTTTCAATTTTATACCACGAATTTTCCGCCGTTTAATATTGTACGCTTAATAAATTGGACAGATCATGTGTGTTGGTTCACGGTACGTAGGTACCACTTGTCAAGAAAATTTTTGCTTCCACAGATCGCACTTGTCGACTGGTTAGTTTTTCTACGCTTATGTTATACTTCTGGAGTCAGAGTTTTGTCAAGTTCGTACAAACGGCAGGATCCCAGCCAAAGCTCGCTGGTCTCTACACCACTACGTGTCCAAGTTTTCTGACTCTATTGAGTTTGCTTACTTGGCCAACTTTTCTTCGCGATCGTTCTTTCCTACTTCTTCTTATTTTCTATTTTTCATCGATACTGCCGATGTTTATGCAAACCTATATATTTATAAAAGAATAGGTAAAGAAATTGGATCTAGGCAAAATTTTATTTTATCATTAGAGAATTCTAAGAATATATTTTTTATTTTGCATACGTTGTGTGTCGTATATTTATAACATATTTTATAGATAAGTTATTCATAAATAGCAGATATTTATGCAAATTCATAATTTTATAGGAAATAGGCCCTACACTTTTTTTTTTGTGTTTGGAGGATTCTTAAAATATATTTTTTATTTTGCATATGTTCTGTGTTGTATATTTATAGCATATTTTATAGATAAGGTATTCATGAATTTTATTAATCCAAAATGTAAATAAAATTTAAAACAAAATTTAATCCATAATTTTATAGGAAATAGGTCCTAGATTTTTTTTTGTGATTGGAGGATTCTTAAAATGTATTTTTTATTTTGCATACTTTATATATTGTATATTTATGTAAATTACTATTTTAAAGAAAATAGAGAAATGAGATCTAGAATAGAAAATTATAAAAATATATTTTTTATTTTACCGATTGAATTTTAAGATTACGACAACGGATATAAATATTTTATTTCAACGTTTCATGTATTTTTATATTATACAAGACCTGGTACTGAATCTTATAGCTTAGTAATTTTGCTTCGTAAGATATTTTAAGAAGCACTCCTAAAAATACATTTTCGGATTCTCAGGACAAGTGTTGCAAAAATATAATTTTTGTTTCTTCTTAGATCAATTACTTGATCACTATCTCTGTTACTGCTATTCGTTTTATTATGTTTCAATGTTTTATTAACCCTCTATGGCTTTGTGTGACTTAAAAGTTACAAACTGATGTATCTATATTCAAAAAAATTAATTTTGTTTAGTTATCACTGCACTATTAAATTTGATCACTGTATTACTGTAGTGACGATCCATCTACAGTAATTATTATTTAAAACATTTCCAAATCAAAGTGAAAAACTGTAACCAATCGTAATTTTTTCTTCGATAAGCAGACAAAATTCGGGGCTATTATATAACAAACGTTCTATTATATTCAAATTTGGTCTCTAAGTAACATAAAATCGAACTCACCCTCACTGCTGCTAATTTTCTCGATCGGCTCAATTTTTCTAACTAAAAACATAAAATAAAAGATAATAACGCATATATTGGAACATTTAAAACGCAAAGAGGAATCATATCTATCACCACGACACCACGATCCATCTACAGTAATTATTACTTAAAACATTTTCAAACCAAACTGAAAAACTGTAATAAATCCTAATTTTTTCCCCAAATAAGCAGACAAAATTCGGGCTACAAAGAATTAATAAAGCAATTATTATCGCTTATCAGTCACCATTCGAATTTCTTTATTAATCCAAGCAAACGAATGACAGTCGCCTCTCCAACCCAAAGGGTTAATCTCTTCCCACCTCGACCGCCAATCTTCCTCACATTTTAAACCATCACATTCTTATGTGTTCCGTAATTGGGTCATTTATCTTCTCATTACCATCGACAACGAACAGCATATTTCGCGCATACATCGCATACCTGCTTGAATATTTACTTACATATTTCTTGCACATTTCCCGCATACTCTAAACTATTTTACTTGCCTAAACATCCACAGTCTATTCACAACAAACAATCCAGAAACGCTGCGAACCTTCCGAACAGACCGATAATATTATTCCAATCATAATTTAATACAGTTCCAATAAAATATAAATATTAGCTCAACGAAACATCTTTTCAAATATAATCACCACCATGTTTACTCAAATCTGAAATGTTGATGCTATTTCTATTACAGAACGCAGAAGAGGGCCGATCGATCATCCCGGAGCAGCGCTCGACAGTGAGAAATCGGTACGAGTGACTGTTCCATAGTGTTAATCATATTTTAATAATAATTATCGTAATAGCGAAGTAAAACGAGAATTGGTAACAGTGAAGCGGCGGCGATCTTGCGAAAAGTGAACGTCGGGTGCTATGAGTGAATACAGGATCCTTCGTGACGTTAAACGATCGAGTTACGGCCTGGTCGAAACAAATCCCGTCGATTAAACGGCACGCGATACGCCGGAAACACGATTAAAACACAGTGCGTCTTTTTTTTCCTCCGCAAAAGGTAAACCCGACAGGTCGGTGGGATCGCGTGGAAAGTGAAACGAAGTTGGATACGGTAAAAAGAAGGAAACGGTGTGTGCCTGAAAACGAAAAGGAGAGTGGGGAAAGGAAAAATGTTGTGTCACGTCCTTGCTGTCATCGTTCCTTTTTTCTGTGTCGTCAACGCTCAAGGTTAGTCTAATTTACATTCCTACTTTGCATCAATTCTTCAGTTACAATTTCGAATCGTGCATCACGTGCGCTAACCCTTTTCGGTCTGAGCGAGCAAAATGGTGGATGGATGTCTTCGTGGTCGGAATTGTTTTATACGCGTGGTAACCGAGAAGGCTACTTGAATAACTTTACTGCTACGAGGCTTCTTTTCTCTCTTTTTCTTTTTTTTTTTTTATTACGGTAGAATTTGAAACGCGAAGAAACGTAGGATAAGGAGGTAAAAGACGAAAGAAAAGTGCTCTCTATTAACGCTAGATTTATGGAATCAATAATATATATGAAAAAATATTTTACACGTATCTTTTTTATTATCTGCGATCATCAATACTCAGAGGGTGAAAACAGCCCTCGAAGTTGAAGACGAGGAATATATTTTCCTCGGTATTTCGGATAATAAATATAATCTCGTAGCAGTATTTAGAACGACTTGAAGAATAAAAAAAATACAGCGAAACCTCGTTTATTCGGATGAATCGGGACCAGACTCCATACGGATAACCCTAAAAATTAATTAACGACATACACAATCTTCGGTTCATCTAAAATATACAAAATATATTCGAAACGAGGCATCTCAATGTAATTTTATATAAAGATCACGATTCCGTGCCGTAATATAAATTTATATTCGTTCTACATACAAAAAACATTGCTTAAATGTTTTACACGCCAGTTTTAATAAAACTGACGTACGAGAGACTGTTTAAAAAAATATTCGACACGTATTTTTCCTTATCCGCGATCATCCATATTTAAAGGGTGCAAACAGCCCTCGAAGTTAAAGACGAGGAATATATTTTCCTCGGTATTTCGGAAGCCACACATTTAAGAAAAAAATTACTCAAACAAAGATTGTGCGATTTATATTATTAAAATATATTTTTCGTCACTAATTTTGAGGGCTGTTTTCACCCTCTGAATATGGATGATCGCAGATAATAAAAAAAATACGTGGAAAATATTTTTTCGAACACTGTTCTATACGTAAATTTCATTAAAATCGACGTGTCACATTTAAGTGTTGTCCCTTGTGAGTAAAAGCACTAACTGTAAGTGGTTCAGTCCCTGGTATATCCGAGGAAATATGTGTAATTTTCTTCAGAGATTAAGTTTTAAGTTAAATTTATTATTCTCGTCAATTCCAATTTTTCTTTTTATTCTTTAAAACACAGCAGGTTAACCAAACAGATAAAAAAAATGGTAAACATTTATATCGAACTATAATACAATATGCTTAAATATTTAACCGTTCGCCTCGGAAAAGAATCGTTTGACACTAGATTTACGGAATCCGTCGATTTGACGCGATTCAGATTTCGTGCTCAAGTTTAACAATCATGCGTGCGGGAGGTGTAAACTCAAAATGAAATCTATATAGAAAAATGTAGTAAATGAATCTGTGCTTATGAAAATCTATTGATTTGAAGTAAACCGAGCAATGATATTAGAAAAAATTTATGTTTTAATGTAGCCATCAAAATGATCCAATTGACGCTCGTAAACCTAGTGTTAACCAGTTAAGTGTGTTAGACGACTATATCCGTGATGGAGATGTGGCAGAATTTTGTGTCACGACGGCTATATTCGTCGTGCGTGAAACTTTGTTACAATTTTATATTTAAATTGCAATTGTGGCGAAAACTAAATTATATTCGCAAATTTTTATATTTTTAGAATGTTCAGAGGTCAAGACGAAATGAAAGAAACGAATAAAAATTAGAAATAGTTCGAGTTGGATTCGTAACTTCCTGAGAGATAACTATATTCGTCGTGCGTGAAACTTTGTTACAATTTGATACTTAAATTGTAATTTTGGCGAAAGCTAAATTATATTCGCAAATTTTTATATTTTTAAAACGTTCAGAGGTCAAGACGAAATAAAACAAACGAATAAAAATTATAAATAGTTCGAGTTGGATTCGTAACTTCCTGAGAGCTAACTATATTCGTCGTGCGTGAAACTTTGTTACAATTTGATACTTAAATTGCAATTTTGGCGAAAACTAAATTATATTGGTAAATTTTTATATTTTTAAAACGTTCAGAGGTCAAGACGAAACGAATAAAAATTATAAATAATTTGAGTTGGATTCATAACTTCCTCAGAGCTAACTATACCCTTCATCGCTTCATTATCGCGACACTGGTGCTCGTTTTCCAAAGAGATCGCCACAGTTAATTGATTAATTAAACGCTTTGCGCTCGTCAATTTTTTTAAGTTTCACAGAATTGTGAAAATTTGAAACGTTGCTTTGGAACGAACAAAGATTATAGATGTTCATGAATTTTATTTTTCGTTTCGTTCATTTGCTTTCGAATTGAGGGAAATAGAACATTTAATTTAGAGACTTGATTCGTGACGAAAGTTACACATATCGCGGTAGTGATGGCTACGAAGCGCAAAAGATTACGTATGAGAAATTAAAAAAGAGAAAAAAGGTGCTTTTAATTTCAAGGCGTTTCCAAAAGGATGTTCCTCTTCAAATTTCAGAAATAACTACTATAATATTAACCCTTTGCACTCGCAAACTTTTTTAAGCTTCGACGAACTATAATGAAAACTTGGTTCCTTTGAGAAGAGAAACAGAAAATTATAAATGTTCGCGATTTCTTATTTATTTGGTTAACTCGCTTTTATTTTAAAATAAAAGAAGCATTCGAATCGATGAAAATATAGGATTTAAAAATATAATCTCTGAAGAAAAGTATACACGTCGCCATAGCGACCGAGTGCAAAGGGTTAATAATTCATTGATAAAATAAATAAAAGAAAAAGAAATTTTTCCAAAATACCTCCAATATCCATCGGCAAACAATGTTTTCATTTCTCAATGGTTTTATTAAAAAAAATTGTTAACGAGTTACTGGTTCAGCCACCGAAAAGGGTTAACTTCGACGTGTTCCCTTTTCAACCCACAATACCTTTCGCCTACCTGTTGTCAACGTGAGTGATTCATACTAACAAAGCGACTCGATTTTGACTGAAAGTTTCCCCTTATGTTCCCTAGAGGTCGATCAAGATTTCGGAGTTTCGTCGTTTTCGCGTGTACGTACTTAGACTGCACGTACCAACGTAACATGTGCACGACGAAACTGCGTATTAGGTGTTTCGCGCGCGTACTCGTGACGAAAAGGTAAAAGCATCGACGGTCGGGAATCAGCGAAGAATTTCCAAGTCGGATCGATACGCTCTGAAACCCTTTGAGAAAGTTACCTTTGAACCTGCATTCATACAGTGAACTCGACGAGCTCCCAGTAGTTCCAAAATAACGTATTATTATGCCACAATGAATGGTAATGATTTTCGGTACGGAACTTGATGCGCGATGAAATGGAGCAACGGTGAAAAATTAATTAAACGCGTCCGTTTGGAAATTTTCCTCCTTTTAATGAAAATAGGTGTATTTTTTGACGGGGCTTCGGGTTAGGTTCCGGATGTATATTATGTAGTGGATTAAGGGTGTCAGGATTACTGAATAAATGGGTATAGACTAAATTAAACGAAACAAGATATATATTTGGAAATGAAAGAAATACTAAAAGGCAAAATAATCTTAAGGGCTAATACGTCGTGCACGTTCGACGGTTTCTAAGCGACTCTGCCTCGTGGCTCGACTTTCCGACGGAAGTCGGGCTTCGCTTGTTTTTAATAACGCGCGCGGTCCTCCTATATCGATGCACTATAATTAGTTGTATGGAAACTATTGGATTGTCCGGAAAGTTCGTGCACGTTTAACACGTCGAAGACCGGCAACTTTTTTGAAAATCTTATTGCGGGATGAAGTTATACTCGAATCAAATTTTTACTTGCACACTTTTACAAAACAACTATACCTACGGTAAATATGGATCTTCATTTCTATTTTCTACCAAAGTGATCATTTTTAAACGTAACATCCCATTTACAATTGCTTGTTACTTTTACAAACTAAAAGAAACGGAATACGAGATATCTCGTGATCGGTACTCAATGTGTTAAGTTCCCTGTTGTAACAGTGAAAATTGTTACGTTACAATGTCAGTGAGCAAACTTCGTTCGTGTATTGTTCGATTTTGCACGGATTGCTATAAGTCGTTTTATAATTTTCATTCCCTGAATTCTTTTATATTCTATGTTTCATGTATGACTTTTCTTTTCTCTTATTTATAATATATATACTAAGTGTCTCAAACAAAGTGGAAGCGCTTCGAAAGGGTGACTCGTGAGATGATTCCAAGCAACTTTTTCCTTCGCGAAAATGTCGAATTCGGCTTTGTTAACGAGTTATTAACGAAGAACAGTGACTAATCGCAGAGCGAGAAAGGTGGATGGCCGCCAGCGACAGCGTTAGCTCCGCGCCGCGCTCGTGCTTTAACGAGTAACTCCGAACGGGGCGAAACGTTAAATTAAACTTACACGATCAGCGAGAGATTCGCTTGCTGCTTGAAACTGTTCGTTGCTGTACCGATCTTGACCCTCGACGAACGAAATGGTTTCCCGCGTAGCAAGTAACTAGGTCGCGGGTATACGACACCACCGAATGTTGAGAAATGTGCGGTGAGGTCAACGTACCTAACGGTCGTCCAGGGTCAAGATCGGTACAGTGACACAACGACCCGCATTTTCAAGCAGTAGGCGAATTTTTTGTCGATTAGGTAAGTTTATAGTAACAAGAAGATCAATTTTTAATTTCTTGAGGTGTCGATTAACCCTGTATTAGCAGGAATTTTGTTTGTTTATTGGAGAAAAATTACGATTAATTACAATGTTTCAGTTTGATTTGAAAATTTTATATACGTATCGTGGTACCACAATGACTCACATTTTAAAGTTTCATGCAAGTTTAATTTAATTTTTCAATTCGTTCTGAGTTACTCGTTAAAGCACAAGCACGACGCGGAGCGAACGCTGTCGCCGGCGGCCATCCACCTTTCTCGCTCCGTGATCGGTCACTGTTTTTCGCCAATAACTCGTTAACAAAGCAGAATTCGACGCTTTCGCAAAGGAAAAAATTGCTCGAATTCATCTCAGGAGGCACTTCTTCAATTCTTTCGCTGCGACGTACTCTCTTAGACGACCTTTACCTCTTGTCTCGTTCGAAACTCGGGCACCTCGGGATCGTTAATCCCGTATCGCGTCAATCGTAGCGACCCATCTACGATGCGCGACCCCTGAGGAACGGTCGTACGAAGAACCACGGTGACTCTGCTACTGTACAATTGCACTGCTACTAAGGCCCAATCCAGACTGAGCGAATCTTGTCCTTGCGATCTCGCTGTGATCACACATCTTTCTTTCTTTCCCAACGTGGCGATTCTCCTGCACTCCGCCACCAGAGGGATTCTACGAACACCAACTTTCCCACAAATCCTCAACAACCGTAGGATTAGTACTTATACCAATCCCTTTTCTAACTTCAGTATCCTCGCGACTAAGACAGGGGCCTGCTAGGATGCCTTACCGACGAGTCCACTAGCAAGTGGACGTTTCGTCTCGGACGAAACGTTCTTCCTATCCTTTTCTCTCCCTCTTTGAGCCGCTAAACCAGGTTAGAAGACAACGAAGGCAGACATATGATCGTAAGAAGATCGCAAGGACAAAAGTCGCTCGTCTTAACCCTTTCGCTACCGGCGGTGACTATAGTAACCCAACGCCTGACGCTCGTTACGTACGAACGGTGACTTGAGTAGACTGCTGAAAGACAATTAGTGCAGATGCCTGTTGCCAGACGTATCGAGGCTTTCGCCTATACCGTCCACCCCTAAGGGTCAGCGATTGTTATCCACAGTCTAGCGATCCAGTCTAGCGATGGAAAAATCCAGCAACGCCGCAGAGCGTTTTACTGAGGACGAGTCCTTTCGTTACGTCGGAGCCAACGGAGGAGAGACTCCTCCGACGGTCCCCGCTAGTGCACGCAAGCACTACGTTCTGACCAAGAGGATCTGTTTCGAGCGTACAAGGGGTTGTTGGTGAACCTCCTGTACGTGTGCAACCGTAATCTCGCGAACTTACTGGCGCTGCACCTCCAATGTTAACTTAATCACAATGGAGTCTATTTTTGTTTTAGACGCGGAAGAATTCAATCAACTCACTAATCAAACTTAACAAAATGATTTATTTGAGTTGAATACAATAAAGAGTTACGATACGGCAAGGTGAGAGTACAGTAAATGTTGTTGGTTGTTTCGCAAAGTACAATTCTAAATATGATCCCGAAGCTTGGCCCACGAAACCTAGCCCTGACGAGTGCAAAACCAGTTTTGGACGTTTCCTATGAAAAAGACCGCTTGTTACAGTTTTGTAAAGTACAGTTCAAGCCACGTGGCGCCACGGCGCCTCCTTGCGGTCTAATTTAATAGCGCGCACTTTGAACTATTCTCTAACATTGGTCTAATGAAAAAAATAGTAATAGTCTGGTCTTTGGCAATTTTGTTAGCTTCTTATATCTGACCATGTGTGGGTGGAGTTCACTACGTTTTCCGGGGTCTTCGGCTCCGTTGGTGGAGCATTGCCACCTCTCTGAGTTGTGCCAATTGGGGCACACCCCCAACCCCAAGTCAGGAGTAGGAAGAATTTTCACTTGTGCCATAAATTAAAGGTCCCAAGGACTACGCAGGAAAGGCCACTCCAAGGTGTTGTGGCGGCCCTCCTACGCTCCACCACCAGAGGGACCTACAAGACCAACTTTCCCGCAAGTCCTCGGAAACAGTACGAATAGTACTAATACCGATCCGTCTCCTAACTTGAACATTCCCGTGTCTAAGACACGGGCTTGCTAGGATGCCTTACTGACGAGTCCACTAGCACGAAACGCTTCCTATCCTTCTCCTTTTCATCATCGGCCACCCGTCACTAAAGTGTCAACCAGATGGCTGGTTGAGTGACCCTGTCGAGCATTGCCTATCCTTGGGACCCAACAGGATCAGTTCAGTAAGGATCGGTTCAGCAAGGAGCGGCCCCGAAGAGCCGAACCTGCAGATCTTTGCCTCTCGGCGGACGCCAAACTCGGGTACCTTGGGATCGTCGCTCCCATCTCGCGTCTACGTAGAGACCCAACTACGTATCGCGAGCCCTGAGGAATACTACTGAAAGACACTCAAAACCTCGCTTAGACTTGACTAAAACACAACCTAGAATTAGACCATTGTACACACTGGAAATATAGACTTAGTTAGTGTTGACTCCCACACTGTTCGTGGAGTCGGTTATTTAGCATCAAGGATGCCAACACGATTTATAAACAATAATATAAATAATACATTTAATTCAGATAGTACAAGTTTCACAGTGTAATAGTTCACAATGGTTCTGATAGTTCTGATGCAGTTCTAGTACGGTTCTTGTTTAATTCCTGTGCAGTTCTAACCCAATTCTTGTTCAATTCACCCCTAATCCTAACAGTGACATTTCTTAAATACCAGACACCCTCGTTAGGCGTGTCGTCGCCAAGAGGGTGGGAGGCATGCTATGTCCAATCGGTTGAAAATTCTGGTGTCAAGAGAGGTGGTCAATGTGACGCCCTCAGAGTTCGTGCGTCAGTCCTAAGTCAGGTAGGTGCAGATGTGACGGTGTCAGAAGGTCGCGGCTGAAGTACACGTGCGTCAGTTCTCGGTGAAGATTTAGGGTACGGCACTTTGCTATCGAGCAGAAATCGACAAACGCCGAAATATTCGCCAGTTTCTAGGTCGTAAACTAATAACATGCCAGATGGAAAATGACCGTTCTCAAAAATAGCTAGGGTTCGACCGTATCATAAATTAAGTCGTTAGCTGTCCTTAACAGTTAGTTTTTTGAATCAACTATCACTCGATCATTTGTCGGCACACCACGTGCAAATTCCCAACAAAACCCGATCGTCCAACCAAGGTAACCACGGGTACTTAACAGCATCAGAGCCCAGTTAGCCACCATAGGTGCCTAGGTCACAGCAGCAGGAGATGGGGTTGGTTGTTTCAGAGTCATAAAACGGCCCTAACGGGTCTGTGACCCAATCGACGAGTCTAGTACCAGGTGTCCATATGGGACTACTCTCTGTCCATCGTAAAAACAACCGTTTCGCGCAGGGAACACGTTTGCTTACTCTCTTTGTCATGTGTTCCGCGTAAGATGTACCCGATACGGTGTTTACGTTGGCGCCAGTGATACCACGTACTGTGTGTTGTTGTTAAGTCGGTTGTCGGAACGGTACAGGGGCAAGAGGGGTACGCCGCTCGATCTGCCTAATCGCGTTTGTGTCTCTGATGCGCGGCTATGTGATCCGATTCGTAGATAATGATCGTTTCGGCTGATAAAAGTACGCGTCAGTTGATTCTGTCGATGCGTTGAAAGAAGGTGGATCTGTTACGTTGTAACTAGGCTGGGGATTTTTACGTATTGAAATTTATAGTTGTAGAATTGTAGCGAATACATTTGATGTAGAAATATATATAGAATACGTGAATTATAGAGCTTCTCATGATAGCTGGTAGATGAAATGTTTTTCTATTTTTTAAGTTCTAGTTTCATTAACCCTTAGCACTCCTTTGGCGCGACTATGATTATTTTCTTGTATTCTATTAGGTTTTCACAAAACTTTCTTTCGTTTCATTAATAAGCAATGGATGCATAATATTAGGTTGGGGAAAAAGAAATGCATTATTTTTACGTAAAATGATTTAAAACTGTTTTATGGTCGATCTTTAGCTCCTGGGCGATGCTACGACTATTAACCTGACGGTCAACTTCGATTATCTCTGTGATTTTATCGACATTTTTGACGACGGGTCTGCCTGTGCGAGGTGCATCTTTAACAGGTTGAGTGCCACGCGCATTTTAGGTAGTTTGCCCATGGCGCCAACATGAATTTCTTATTATGCGATGTACATTACGTTGAACAAAATAATATCTACATTTTCCTTGTACTAATCAAATTATTTTTGCATGTTCTGTACGGCATTAATTTTCTCAAACCATTATAGTAAAGTGGTATTATTTGAAAATTTATCAGTATCCATATTTACTCTAATTATGTATTTTACTATTGGTCGCATCGCCGGTCACCGGTGGCCCCCATGGCGCTGTAGCCAAGTCGCGTGCCATGGCACTCAACCTGTTAACATAAAAAATACCCGAACGGAATCGGCGAAACCAAAATTGCACGTAATTAGCTGTTACAGTATCGGGACCATAAACACCGTTCACAATTTCAGCCGTCTGGCTTGCATTTTCACCTTTATCAAAGAAAAATTGTAAAATGTACCGAATTTTCTCTTTGTTCACTTCCATTTTTAACACCTTGTAACTCACAACTGAATGGACCGAACAAAAAACAGCAAAAGAATTTGTTCAGCGCGAAATGTCACCTTGACAACGAGCATAAATCTGAAATTGTTGGATCGATACTTTACGAAATATCGATCGCTACAGCCATCTATCGAAAAAATGTAAATAATATTTTACGTTTCACAATATATTATGTCTCATCGGATCTATTTTGCTCTATTACCTTTCTGCATCTCACGTTCAACAAATAAGGCTTTATGTTTGCACAAACACTGCAAAAGTTGCTGCGTGAAGATAACGAAAGGAACTTTTCGGGACAATCTAATATTATAATTTTGTGTATCTATTGCAGTGCATGTAATTTTCTTTAGAAGTTAAATTTTAAGTTAAATTTTGTATTTTCGCCAATTTGGGTATTTTTTTTTTTTTTTTTTGTTTCCAAATAAAAATAGTAAACATTTATAACGTTCTTTTTTTTTCAAAACAACACTTTAAGTAACACTAACAGTTCTCTAAAACTTAAGAAAGTTTAGGAATGCAAAGGGTTAATAATGAAGTAATGTATAGAATTAAATAAATATAAAAAAATTATAGCGGCCTCCTTTGTTACTTCCTAATTTAAATGTGGTCTCTAATGGTGAAAAGGTTCCCCATCTCTGGTCTACACCATTAATGGGGAAGATCGGTAGGGATAGCGCTACGACCAATCGCATATGTCGCAGAAGTTAATCGAAAATTGGTCGGAACGTGAGGTTACTCTTGCGGAGGACAGAGTATAGACGATCACGAACTCAAATCTTCAACTCTTATATACTCCTCGGGTAAAAATTCATTTTCCGTAAACTTAAATTTTATATTAAATTATACATTAAACGTAAATTTTCCTCGACACTGTAAAATATTTAATTTTTACAATACGAAACAGTAACTAAAATACAACTCATTCACATTAACGTAGCAAATAAAAAATATTATTTACGTGATTATTTCCGAGGAGCGTATAAGGTTTAAAAATTCTGACGAAGAAATTTTTAATTACCTCCGCTCGATTGTTACTCAATTTTAAATTATCCTTTATTCCTACTCCGCTGTACGTAACACTGTAAATGCATAAAAAGTTGCAGTCTATTTACAATATTCAGTATACTATGAAGAAAATCAGAAAATAAAATATTTTGTTAGAATTATGGTATCGCGATGGAAAGCAATAAAGTTGTACTTTTTTTTATTCTAGTTTGAAGTGTATTAACATAATATAATATTAAAAATGTGAAAATACGCGGTGGCGCACGTCTATATAGTTCGTCGCCATACCGGTTCGCAATCTTTATTCATTCGTTTTTTATTGCTGGTAAAACAGGGAGACATTGTTGTTGCGTTAACGCGAGATATAGTCATCTCATTTATTATCCTGTTGAATATTTAAATTTGGTTTCTACGAAAATTGAACGGTTCACGAAAAAAAGGATAAAATAGCCGTTTATATTTTCGACTTCCCATTGCACGAGAAATAACCTGCTTTTTGGTGGTATCGCGATTTCGGAAGGACCCTCTATTCTCTTAACAATAGTTCACCTATATAGAAGGATTCAGAGGAGTTCGGTGATTTTGCTCGTATCAGGTGACACACATCTATTGTTGCCATGCGATCATTTATCATGCCCTGGCTATGCACTTCCTAAAAGTAACAACAATATTATTTTACCGAAGTCACGTTCACTAGTGGTCTTTTTTTCTCGCAAAACAACTAACGAAGTTTTTGTGCCACTCAACGTGACGAGCAATATTGCGAGAAATTCCCTTCGGTCTTTTTCTCATTCCTTTTCCGTTCCACGGACGAGAATTTAGTGCTCCAGTTAAAACGGAGAGACAGAAATAATTAACGACACGAAATATTCTTTCGATGACAGTTGCTTAAATATGTTTTCATCCAAATATACAGACCAGATTTTTATTCAAACAAAAAAATGGTACCTAATATTTGCGCAGAAGCAACGAAGAAATTTTCTTCTATGAAATCCGCTATTCCCTCTAACTGAACACATATTAAACCTTCTTTAATGTACTGAACACAATTTATATTTGTCCAGGTTGCTCTCTTCTTAAATATTAGGTTGTACCATAAATTCGTTCCATTAAACATAATATATATTTTTCTTTACTTGTTTCGTTCGAATTACATTCCAAAGTTACGTTCGGTCAATCATGCGATCGCCATCGTTATTAATGAAAGTTTCCCGTTTAAACGAATTGAACGATTAATTGTTACAGAGTATAGAAACACGATACTTGCGGTGACCGATCGAATTTATGTTACAACCTGATACGTCGAAATAAAAGTTTGATTTTGTGGTACGGCGATAGTACAGTCGAATCTTGGTAACTCGAATCTCAAAGGGAGAGGTTAGGTTCGGGTTAGATTCGGGTCAGTGGACAAAAATTCGACTTACAGAGGCTTTGTGCAAGGGTTAGTATTTTTCGAATAATTGTACAAGCTGAAAGGAATTTTAATTCAACTATTTAATGTATACCTGCGCGTACACCCCTTCTTAGAAATGTTAGGACACTCGCCGTTTTTAGTAAAGCTTGTTTTTTTTATAAAACGTGAAGTTTGAAGTGCGTTTACCGTTTAGTTAAACTATATATATAATTAATCCAAGTGGCGAATCAGAGTCGCCTCTAGAATGCAAAGATTTAAATTAAATAATTTAATATACAAATAGTGAAACTTGTGTTTTTTATAAACCATAAAATTTGAAGTGCATTTACTATTTAGTAAAATTGTATACGTTTTCAATCCAAGTAACGAATGAGAATAGTTTCTCGGGAACAAAACACCAAATTATATAGTTCAATATATAAATAGTAAAATTTGCTTTTTTTTATAAAACATGAAATTTAAAGTGCATTTACTATTTAGTAAAATTGTATATGTTTTCAATCCAAGTAACGAATGAGAATAGTTTCTCGGGAACAAAATACCAAATTATATAGTTCAATATATAAATAGTAAAATTTGCTTTTTTTTATAAAACATGAAATTTAAAGTGCATTTACTGTTTAGTAAAATTGTATACGTTTTCAATCCAAGTTACGAACGAGAATAGTTTTTGGAGTACAAAATACTAAATTAAATAATTTAATATATAAATAGCAAAATTTGCTTTTTTTTAACCATAAAATTTGAAGTGCATTTACTATTTAGTAAAATTGTATATGTGTTCAATCCAAGCAATAAATGAGAATCGTTTCTCAAGTACAAAATACTAAATTAAATAATTTAATATATAAATAGTAAAGCCTGCTTTGTTTACAAACCATAAAATTTGAATTGCATTTACTATTTAGTAAAATTGTATACGTTTTCAATCCAAGTAACGAATGAGAATAGTTTCTCGGGAACAAAATACCAAATTAAATAATTCAATATACAAATAGTAAAACCTGTTGTTTGTATAAACTACAAAATTAAAAATAAATTTATTGTTCAATGAAATGGTGTATATCTTTCATTCAAGTGTCAAACGAGAGTCGCCTCTCGAGTGTAAAATGTTGAATTAAATAATTTAATACATAAACTCACAAAGAAACAATAAGTTACCAGCCAGACAATATAACTCATTTCTCTCGTGCAGCCGTACCATGTGACCGTTTTTCGGTAGAGACGGCCATAGCGAAAGGGTCAAAGGGTTAATTCGTAAGTTAATTCGTTCAAGTGGTAGTAATTCATTCAACCTTCCACCACCTGGGACTTACTATACAATAAATTCTACGTATCTTTATGTAGGGTTAATTAATCCCATTGTACTTCAACATTAAAACTACCGACGATTAAAGTAGATCGATTTGTGTCCCAAGAAATAAAAATGATAGAGTAGACAGAGGCGAATAATAAACGATAAAAAAAAATAATAATCAAAATTTAACATTGATAATAAAAAGTTTTACTAAATTTGAACTCTAGGTATTTAACATTAGATTTACGGGCACCAATTGAATCGTTTTAATGAGTTCATTCAAACGAAGTATTTTTGCAATAACATCAGTTCGTTTAATTTAAAATCCATAGATTTTTGTTAACAGAGATTTATTTACCACATTTTTTATATCAACTTCTATTTTAAGGGTGTATTTTCGGCGCACAGAGTTGCTACATTAACACTAGAACTACCAAAGTGGTCAAAATGACCGATTCGTAATTTTTTACAGAATCTTTATAAATTAACTACGGTGCCTTTGAGCAGATTTTCCGCGATTTTCTATTAAAAATATAGATAAACTTTTGTCTAAATTGCATTGCATATTATTTTATATACTTTCTACTTTGATTTCTTCGGTAGAAATAAGTATACTTTAATCGTCGGTAGCTCTAGTGTTAAAGCGCGAAATTTGAAATCCGTCAATTTGACGGGTTCCGTGAATCAGGTTTTAACATTGTAAGACACGTAACGCAAGAAAAATAATTTTTCAACTTTCTAAAACCCGATTTTTCCTTGCTAATCAGAAAATAAAAATTACAATTAATTACAGTTTCTCAGTTTCATTTAAAAATTGTCGAACAAAATATATAAACAGAATAAAATTTACTACTACAGCGATAAGTACATGAAATAAAGTTTTAAAAATATAGATACATAAGCATGTAACTTCTAAATCATATGACGTTGTACAGGGATAATAAAACAATTGTCCGTCTAGCTTATATTTTTTTAACACCAGATTTATGGAACCCGTCAATTTCACGCGGTTCAGATTTCGCACTCAAGTTTAACAAGTATGCGTGAGGAAAATGTAAGCTCAAATCGAAATTTATATACGAAAAATGTGCTAAATAAATCTGTAATAAAAATCTTTTAAAGTAAAGCGAACTGACGATATTACAAAAAATCTGAATTTTAATGCACCCATTAAAATGATCGAACCGATGCCCGTAAACCTAGTATTAATTATATTCATAAAATTATGAATCTGCATAAAAATCTGCAGTTTAATAATCTTTTACCGCTTGCAGTGAACATTGCATCTAATTTTTATCCTATTTATAGTCGTTGTGACAAAATAGCGAACGAATCCCAAAAAATGATAAAATTATAAAAATTCAAAATTATAAAATTTCAATAGGAAATTTCGAATTGCTTATTTCAAGCTGATTATAATAAAGTAGTGTGGGAAACTGGGAAAATAACTAGTTAACACAGTTTCCACTTTTAAATTAATTACCAACTCAACTTAAACTTTTTAGTTATAAATAACAGAAACTTCACTTTCAGGAATGAATAACACAATTTCAAACTTTTCAAATATGTCGCTTTCCGAAGACTCGCTCTTCGCCGCGGTAACAACAAACTTTTCCGAAAAAACTAGGGCTTCGTGGCCACTTGTATCGGTCTTCTCTTCGAGTTCATAATTTCGGTTATCGAAATTCTATTTGAAACCATTCTAACCCTTACGGTAGAGTGTATCGCGTTATAATATTAGGTTGGAAACTATGAATCGGGCGTTTTTTGTTTAGTCCGTGTTCAGCTATGTTCAATTTTTTGACTTTATTTATTGCGCGCAAATGTTTTAACACAGCTGGAAGACTAGTTCCTAGTTTAGACCCAAGTGTTCGACCAGTTGTGCGTGGATCGGATTCCACAGTCGTCCTTAATTCCTCGTTGTCAATACGGGTCGGTGGTCTTCCTCGAGGCTCGTTCACGATACTCAAATTGCCGGAACGAAATTTTTCGAACCAATATCGAGCATTTTTTTCATCGGTGGATCCATCTCCGAATGCTTGATTAATATTTCTCGAAGCTTTAGAAAATTGCTTTTCTCAGTTTACGATGATTCGAGTAATGATATATTAGGTTGGAAACTATGAAACGGGCGTTGAATGAAAATAAAAAACGAAAAGCGCAATTTTTCACATTATTTATTATATTCGATTGGAATAATTTCCATTGGCATCTACGACTTTTTGCCAACGATTCGGCAAATCATATATGCCTTTTTGAAAAAAATCTTTATTTTTAGAGTTAATAAACAATTCAAAGTCTTTTATAATATCATTTTGGAAATTTTTCGAACCAATATCGAGCATTTTTTTCATCGGTGGATCCATCTCCGAATGCCTGATTAATATTTCTCGAAGCTTTAGAAAATTGCTTTTCTCAGTTTACGATGATTCGAGTAATGATATATTAGGTTGGAAACTATGAAACGGGCGTTGAATGAAAATAAAAAACGAAAAGCGCAATTTTTCACATTATTTATTATATTCGATTGGAATAATTTCCATTGGCATCTACGACTTTTTGCCAACGATTCGGCAAATCATATATGCCTTTTTGAAAAAAATCTTTATTTTTAGAGTTAATAAACAATTCAAAGTCTTTTATAATATCATTTTGGAAATTTTTCGAACCAATATCGAGCATTTTTTTCATCGGTGGATCCATCTCCGAATGCCTGATTAATATTTCTCGAAGCTTGAGCCGCGGTATGATTTAATTTAAACTCGTACAAGAAGAGTAGATGTAAATCGCGTTTTGTTTCCATCTGGTTTAGGATAGAAATAAAATAAAAATGGGATACAAACGCGATTTTTAATTTTTAATTCATTGAAATAATTTCGAGATAATTCTAAAATTAAATAACTTTCGACCTCTCGGACTTGAAACTTAGCTTTCAGCGTTATGTTTTATAATACGACACTACTACTGATAAATGTCATCATTCTGCGAGATATATTACGTTGGAAACTATGAAACGGCCGTTTTTTGTTTAGTCCCTGTTCAGCTGCGACTCAGAGAGATACATTGTAACGCGCGCTTGATATTTTTATTCATAAAGCTTAAAGGTACTCTTCTTACTCATTTTGTAAAATTTTTTCGCGTTCGTATCCCATTTTTATTTTATTTTTATCCCAAACCAGATGGAAACAAAACGCGATTTACATCTACTCTTCTTGTACGAGTTTAAATTAAATCATACCGCGGCTCAAGCTTCGAGAAATATTAATCAGGCATTCGGAGATGGATCCACCGATGAAAGAAATGCTCGACATTGGTTCGAAAAATTTCGTTCTGGCAATTTGAGTATCGTGAATGAGCCTCGAGGAAGACCACTGGCCCATATTGATAACGAGGAACTAAGGACGACTGTGGACTCCGATCCACACACAACTGAACACTTGGGTCTAAACTAGGAACTAGTCGTACAGCTTTGTTAAAACGTTTGCGTGCAATAAATAAAGTCAAAAAATTGAACGTAGCTGAACGTTGTATGGAAACCGCGCTATAAGAAACTCAGAATTAGTACAAATCACACTATTCGTACCGCGTTATATGGAGACCAAGAAATACAAAAGACAAGATTAAATAATAAATTATTTTTATTGAATCGAAGAGTTCATATAAGGAAATGATAAAAAGAAATGAAGCAAAAAGTAAACAAAAGAACTGTTTTCCAACAAAAACAAGAAAGACTTTTGTAAAATCTTTTAACACTCATCCTCGCTGTCCAGCTCCGCGTTATATGGAAACCCCGTTCCCAGAGTGCCGCGTTATAGGAGGGCTATCGCAATTTCAGGTCGGCGTTATACGGAAATCGCGTTCTGAAAGTATCGCATTATAGGAGGGTTGACTGTATAACGAAAATCGTGTCACACAGCAAGGTGAGCAATGCTTCGATAAAAATTGTAACAGTTTAAGAACGAAACGGCTAACATATGTATATATTTTATGACAATATCACTTGAGAATATTTTCTGCTCTGCCAATTTGAAAAACACCGCACTTTGTTTCGTTGTTTTACGATTTACTTTCACTCGTGTGTTTGTATAGCTACAAACTGTTGCACGTAATAAAGGAAAAGTGTAATTCACTAGGATTTATGAAAAGCGAAACAATGCTATTTATTCTGCAAAGTAATTCGCGTGTTCCTCGTGCATTATTAGAGAGAAAAAAATAAAACTGAATGTTAATTTCCATAAATGAATATTAATGACGTTTATTCCGAAACACGAAATTGGATTTACAACAAAACCATGAATTCTTGATGCGATAAGTAATGGTTATTCCACTATTTATGTTGGGCACCTATACGTGTACAGTTGGACGCAAAAGTTTTTGGTCTTCTTAGGTATTATCGTTGCTTCTTTCAAATACAATGCTTTGTTTAAAAAATTTTATGCATTGTTGGAAAGCAGACTCTTTAATGTTTGTCGAAATCAAATTGTGAACTTGTGTTTTATTTGCAATTTTATAATTCTTTTTCTATTAATCGTATATTGTTTTGCTTTTATATTTTGCTTTCTCGGTATATGAGATAAAATAAATTAAAATATGTGATCGTGTGAAAGAAATATTCTTTAAATAATAGCTGTTTAACTCTATGCACTCGCTGCGATTCTTTATCAGAATCCATCTGAAGAAAACAAGTTTTATTTCGAACGGAAAAAATTACTATCGCCTGTGAAAGTACTTGTTTCTATTTATTTTACAAATATCCTTTTTCCTCTGGTAAACGAAACATAAATTTTTAATTTTGTAAGTCGTCATGGTGCGATATCTTTGGAAATCGAGCGTAATCGTGCTGAAAATAGAATCTCTCCGTAGCGGAGCCAAAGGAGCGCTAAGGGTTAACACTAAACGTATCAAAACGGTCAAATGACCGTTTCATAATTTCTTGCACAAATTTTATAAATTATTAACGGTGCGCTTTTGAATATTTTTTTGCGATTTTCTATAAAATACATGGTTAAAGATTTGTTTCTCTAGCATTATATATTTTTCCAAGTATCTATTATTGTAATTTCTTTGATGCAAACAGGTATAATTTTGTATTCGTAGAAATATGCGGATCAGATTTTTATTCAAATAAATATTATTCCTACCGTCTATTAATAATATTATTCTTCAATATACGCGGTAAGATAAATTAAAATATGGCGGTATGCGAAAGAAAGCACACAATTTTCACGGAACTCGCATAACCTCAATATTCCTCGAAGTCCACAGTTTTCAAGTTTTATTACTGCATTCTTTTTTAAACGCCAATAAATACTAAATATATCGTGGACCAGATTATATATTTTCAAATCTGCGATTGAAATTCATTTATCGAATCCTAGAGATGTAAAGACACTGAATCAAAGTATATCATATAGATCCGACTTTTTAATTTTAAACCTGTAATTATTCACAGAATTCGCTCAATAGTTAACACGTTAAACGCCACGCCGATTCTGATCGACTTTCCTATAGACTGTGCGCTGTGATGTAAATTAAAAAACATTTGGTCGCAAAATAGTTAAGAATTTAAGAAAAAAATTGTAAAAACCTGCAAAGGAAGATGGTAACTTTGTTTAATGTGATTTAATATAACTGGTCGATGAATTATAAGGTATTATTTTTTGAAATTGATACTGTCAGTTTTCGGAAATCAACGACGCCTAAACGAAAATTTTCGCAGGGACCGGCGTGGCGCTTAACGTGTTAAAAATTATCGGATACCTTTTTTAACCAATAGTATATTATATTTTTCACACTTTTGTCTAGTGCACGCGATAAAGTAAAATAAATTACCATAGTTTTCACAAAACTCGTAGCTCATTCGTTGACCGAAGCCTCCATTTATCAAACCTTGGACACATAAAAGCGCTAAATTAATGCACACAATTTTAATCTGATTTTTTATTTCCAAACTTATAGCTGTTTACAAATTTACAAGCTTGCTGGACACTTAAAATAGCCACATACTTTAATAACCAACTGTGTATTATTTAACACGCGCAATAAAATAAATTACCATAGTTTTTACAGAACTTATAGCTCACTCGTCTGCCGAAGCCTTCATTTATCAAACCTTAGACACACGAAGACACTAAATCAATATCGTTTTGCTATAATTTTTAATTTACAAGCCTATACTCCCAACTCTTTTTTTTTACATAATTCTAAAAAGAGCCTCTCTTTTTTACATGGTTCGTTTCCTCTGACACTATTTCAAAATAATTTTCTTTCCAGCGTGGACAATGATTTTAGTCCAGCTCATTCAAAACATAATCGCTTATTGTCAACCAGTGACGAATAATTATTAAATATTATTTTTAAATTGCTAATAATAATTGCAAATACCACGACTGTGGAATCCGATCCACGCACAACTAGTCGAACACTTGGGTCTAAACTAGGAACCAGTCGTACAGCTGTGTTAAAACGTTTGCGTGCAATAAATAAAGTCAAAAAATTGAACATAGCTGAATACAGACTAAACAAAAAACGCCCGTTTCATAGTTTCCAACCTAATATTTTGGTCGATTGGTCATTTTGTTTTGTTAATTTATAGAAGTATAGTTTCTTTCATTTTTTGTTGTTTTAGATCGATAATAAGTTGCAAATATAGCGAATAGGTGTGGAATAGTTATTCTATGTTTTCCATATTTTAATAATTGATAATTGTGTTTACACCGTGCACATATTTATTTTAAATTGCTAATAATAATTGCAAATACCGAACTAATATTTTTATTTTACGTAAAAAAAACTAGCCACGATGCGCAAAAAAGCGCATTTTCTTAAATATTTATTACACAACATGATGGTTTTCTACAAATCTTTGTCAGTATGATCCACGAGACAAGCTACGGAAACACCTATTTTTCTCAATTGTCGAAAGTTTCTAGTTATTGAGAAATAAATTGGAAATAGTTTCCAA
>SMSQ01020467.1:0-22514 GCA_019453375.1 Ctenoplectra terminalis | reverse complement strand
AAAAATAAAAGCAAGAAAACGAAGCACCAAGAAAGGAGCTCGCGAAAAGCGTTCCAACGCTCCCTCGGGCTAAATCGGCCTCTGAAAAAACAATTGGACGCGAGCATTTATACGGAAGGGGTTATCAAAGGGGTGCGTGCACACGCATATGGATAAAGTAAGAAGAGAGAGAGGGGGTTGCGGATCCGCCAGGCGGCGCCATCGTCCCAAGTAGTTGGTTCGTAACCCAGTGCACCCTGTGCATCTCTTCGGGGTAGAGCGAGGGAATGTCTGTTAATCCTTTACAGGGAATTCAAGTGATAAATTCCGTAAATCCCTGTTCAAGCACACCCTTGCACCAACCCATCTACCCTTACCATTACCGGGCTTTCCCTCCCCTGACCGAGCCTCAGCCCGCACAGCACCCTCGCCATCACCATCCACCGCTACCCTCGTTCCTACGCTCGCTCGCTGCTCCTCGTCGCTCCATCTACCCCATCCACTTGGAATCTAGACTCACCTCGCTATCCCGGACTCCAGCGCACCCCAGACCACCCGGACTCTTGGAAAAAGTAGAAAACTGCGATTACAAAGACTTTTCTGCGCTCACTGGCCCCAACCCCGGCATCCTTGAGTCTTGCTCGCATCCTTCTTCCCTTTTCCAGTCGCCTTTACTCCTTTCATCGTTCCGTCTTCCTTTTTCTTCCTTTCTCTTCCTTTTTCTTCCTTTCTCTTTCTTTCTCTTCCTTTCTCATTCTTTCTCTTCCTTTCTCTTTCTTTTTCTTCCTTTCTCTTCCTGTTTCACCTCTCTCTCCAATGTACCAGCCTCCTTTGTCCCACCCGCAACCTCTTTCTCCACCGAGGTACCACTCGAGAAGCCACCCCCTCTCTACCCCGGACAGTTACTCGCTCCTCGTGCACGCAGCTCGCTCTTTCCCGGATTAAAACTTTAACACTTTGTTACCCTTTTTTTCTTCGGGCAAGAGAGACGGAGGTAAGAAGGTGATGGAGGAGGAGAACCGGTGGTGGCAGAGAGTTAGCTATGGAAACGGCGAGAAAGCGAGTGACACGGGTACGCGGGGATGAAGAGCGGGACGGAAGTCCCCGGCGTAATCCGGGGCTTCCGCTACGTTGGACAATTTTCAGTCTCCGGGCGAATTTCGCTTTTGATAAAACGCCCCATTTTGCATTTCGCGCCTACGGATCCCGAGCGAGACCGGCACGACCGGCCGCGATAATGAAGGGTAAGCGAGAACCGTGAGCGTAAAGAGCAAACGCATCCCTCGGAACGAGGGGCTGCATGCATGCACAATCCTTCCCCTTCTGTGTGCGACGCAAAGTATCCGGAAAATGAGATTCTTAATCCGCACACGCGATCATTCTTGCCGTTTTCATCGGTGATCCTTGCCGAGGGTTTGTTTAACTTCGATGAGCACTGGTTTCGAGGCGCTGTTGCGATGGTGGCTTGTAATTAGAAATGAGATGACGAAGTACTCGTTCTGAGCGATGTTTCGCGATTACCAATGATTTCTATGGGGGTTAAGTTGCGAATGATAATAACGAGAGAATTTATCTTGCTAATTGGATGTTTACAGGAGAGAATAGAGACAGTTCGCGCACAATACTTGCTGCGGTAATTAATTCAGCAGAAATTTTGCTTGTCCGTTTTGAATCGCGTTAAAATATATGTACATTGTATAAATTTTAGGGTAAGCGATTATGATATAAAATTGTTTCGATCGTTTTTGATACATTCTCCGTAGCAATGTATTGTTTTAAAAGTACTCCATGGCTTGTAGAGGAGAAAATTGAAATTGATATTTGTTCCGAGTAATTAATTAATGGTAAAAAATATTATCAAATTTTGGTTGAAGATGATCCATTAAGGTTCTCTTTCATGTAGAAGATCTAGAAATTTTTTTGTTCAATTGTAACCTAGATTATGTGTAATGTAAGAAATACCGTTGAAATTGATTCAAATTTCGTTTACAAATGTAAGGCCAGAATAAATAATTCGAATATCAAGTAATTTTCTTTGCGCTCTAATTAAACCATAAAAGATTTCAAATTTATTTTTATTAAATACAAGATCTACATTATATTTCTATTTTAATAAGTCTTGTATTTAGTATTTTCAAAAGTGTAACTAAAGTCGAGCAGCGATACTTATTCGAAACATATTTTCTTATTCATTTTCAACTAAAAGCGTACTGCATTTTAAATTTTCTAATCGGTTTATCTCGCAAGAAAACCCGATACAGAAAACAGCACGCGATTGTTAAATTGCAGTAACGAAAGTCATCCATTTATCTGCCTACTTTACCGTAATCTTTTAAGACCATCAACAATCCAGGCCCGTAAGAACAAAACGATCTAAACTAAACGCTCTCAAGAGTACCCGTTAATAAGCTACATTTTAAAACACAAAATCGTACAACATTTTACCTAAAAAAAAAAAAAAAANAAGATCTACATTATATTTCTATTTTAATAAGTCTTGTATTTAGTATTTTCAAAAGTGTAACTAAAGTCGAGCAGCGATACTTATTCGAAACATATTTTCTTATTCATTTTCAACTAAAAGCGTACTGCATTTTAAATTTTCTAATCGGTTTATCTCGCAAGAAAACCCGATACAGAAAACAGCACGCGATTGTTAAATTGCAGTAACGAAAGTCATCCATTTATCTGCCTACTTTACCGTAATCTTTTAAGACCATCAACAATCCAGGCCCGTAAGAACAAAACGATCTAAACTAAACGCTCTCAAGAGTACCCGTTAATAAGCTACATTTTAAAACACAAAATCGTACAACATTTTACCTAAAAAAAAAAAAAAAATTAAATACCAAAAGTACCGAACGTAACCTCCTCCTACGATCAAACGTCTCGACAACAGCCTAACCAAACAATAAGTACCTCAAGTACCATCGAATCGTACCAAAAGAAATATAAAATTCCATCGAATTTTCAACATACTCAAAACGAACCGGTACTCGAACCTCCACTCCCATTTCCATGGCGTATCGATTTTACATTTCTCACGGTAAGCACAGAATTTTCTGTCGAAACGTTAAGGCCGCTTCGAGAGATTACAGGCTAAGAACCGTCCGTCCCCTTTCGACGAATAAATCTGCCTCAAGGATCGATTTAGAATTTACCGAATAAAATCGGTAACAGCGCGTAAACAGTCGTTTCGTCGACGACCGAATACGAAGAAGAGGAAAAGGGAGAAAAAAGGAAGGAACACGCAAGATGGCCGGGGGTAGCTCGACTTACCCGATAAAGAAGATCACGCGATCAACGACCATTCTTTGAGCATTAGCGGACTGATTGCGAAATTGCAGCGGCCGAGTGATATTTTCACGAGATTACGCCTCCTCGTCGGTCTCGACGCTTCCCTTTCCCAACATTTCCGTCAGTTTTCTCCGGCATCGGACCCGAAGCGTTCCTCGTTCCGGCTCGAAACGATAAACGGCGTCCCCGTGAAGCCGTTGGATCCTATAAAGCGCGGCTTAACAACTCCCGGCACAGCACTTAAATTTAAGATCACGAGGATTTAACCGGGTACTTAAGAGGAGCGTACCTTAAGAAGAGGGCCGGCACCGGAAACCGATCCGTTTAGAGTCAAGAAACGCTACACCGAAGCGCGCTTGCCTCGAGCACGCAATTACCTTCTTCTTCGCGGAGGACGCGTGCGGCAATATCGCGACGACTTGATCGTCGCTGATTTCGTGGATAAATTAAGAACAACACGGTGCACCCCTGTACCTAATGAAATTCGAGAGGGCAGAAGTAGAGGAAGGCTGTCCGACGATGGCTCACGGGATTACCTTGATTTAATATCGGCTATAAAATTTCGTGAAACGATGCTTCAGAGTATTACTCATAATTTCTAGGGACTTTTTAATACAAGTTTCTTCCATCAAATTGGTTGATCGTGGTTTGATGTTACTGTCGAATAATTTACCGTTTTTAAAACGAATTCTATTTTTATCTTGTCTCTTTTTCTTTTACAATAAAATTTTGTCGCTCTTTTCCTGGATATTTATGCACGTGTTTAACACGACTCGAAAAGTACCTTTCTTGTGCTGCAAAATGGCAACTTGTATATGTTTAGTAAATGAATGAATAATTTTCTTCGTAGTTAAGTTCGTTTCGTATTCATCCGGTGCTTAATATTTGATAGGTTTCTGGGAAATACGTCGGGCGTAGCAAATTTTCTTGAAAATATTAGAAAATATTAGAAAATATTAGAAAATTTGTGTTGAAAGAGTATGAAACGAAGTTAACTACGAGGATTATTTATTTGTTTACTAAATATATATAAATTGCTAATTTATAGCATAAGAAGAGTAGTTTTCGAGTCGTGGTAATGATGTATAATATGATGATAATTATTGTTGCTTTCGACGCAAAGTCTTTCGTATCAGAAGGAAGCCCTCTTTTTACCCGCCAGAGTGGTCTAACCCCTTAATAACTCGAATGTCGCGTGGATCGAAAGCGAGCTGAGACAATTCTTTTGGGTTATTTCAAAAGAGGGCAGGGGTGCGACTTCACAAGGAACTTCCTCCTCGATATTGCCTTTCCCACGTGCCCGGTAATAAATCGTTGGTGAACTAATATTCCTGCGGCAATATTGCTAGTAATATTACCATAGTAAATGATCTCGATCACTGTTCTCGTGGGAGACATTCCGCCTTCGTATCGATATTAAAACAGAAATTCACGACGCCCTAGAGCGGCAGATTTAATTTGATTTCGCATGCGTCCTGTTCTGCATCAAATTTTACTCTATATTCGAAAATGTTTTCACTGTTTGACACAGAATGTAGCTTTTGTGCTGCTAGATTTGTTTTTCAATGCTAACACTGAAACTATCGAAACGGTCCAATGATCGGTTCGTAATTTCTGATAGAAATATTATTAATTTTTAACGGTGCGTTTTTGGAGATTTTTCCGTGATTTTTTTGTAAAATATATGACTGAAGATGCGTCTCCTTTGCGTTAGGTATTTTTTTAAATATGTATTATTACGATTTTTTTTGTATTAAAATAGTATTAATTAAGTTTCAGAGTGATTAACTCTTTGCCTTATAATAACGAGTCGCGTTTGTGGCAGAAATTATGGTTCGAATATCATAAAGACACTATATTTGTGATAAAGATTTTTAGTTAATTTACAAGATTGAAAATTAACGAATGCAAGACAAAGTGTTAAAACAGTGAATATCAATTGCCAACATGTATGGATACTAAAACCATCATAAACCAAGAGATTAAGTAAGAATTAAACACCTGAAGTGTGAAATATCAGCTAAAAACAACTATCGCGTAAAAACCCATTGAATTCAATATTCCCTAATACATTGATTCAATAAACAAAAATTGATCTATACAAATTACACGATTATAAATTTTTAATAAACACTACCATCTCATAGTTCATTAAAGAAATTCATATGTAAAAATATCTAACGTGTAACATCTCGATATAAATTTCTATTCGTCCAAAAAGAAATCATTAAATGTTCAGCCACAAAAACACTCGCATTCCCATCCCGATACACGATACGTTTCTTCTTCTTCGCGAAAACCTGTCAACCCTTCAACAAGGATAACTCACACAGCCACAAAGTAAAGCGTACCCCGAAGAACGAAAGATTTTCACGTGCACACTCTTCCGTGGACGTGGCGGTACAACTCCTGCGAAACTTGGAAACTTTAAAAATCTCAGCCCGACAATTCCGGCCGAGCTAACCGCGCCAAGGCGCACGAAGGGCAAGCAGTAAATCTCTAGGCACGTAGCCCAGCCTGAAAGTCAGGGAATATGTCTCACTCCAGCTTCTTCTTTTCTTAATAAATTCCCCGAACGGAGTTAAACTAATTACGCGGGCGGCCGTGGAATTTTAAACGGAATCACTCGCCAACAAGTCGGGCCAGACCGGAGCGGAGAACGCGTGAAATATGGAGGCGCATCCGTGGCGTACGTGAACCGTACACGAATCGAAAAGTTGCCCCCTGCGTCTTCCGGACGGTCGCAAGAAAAAGAAACTGCTAGCCGAGCCTGACTCGAGTATCGAGCGCGCCCAACTTTTATTGAAAGGAGAATTTATCGTGCCTTTGAAGTCTGCTCGTGGCACAGCATCGTCGGCCGAATTAATGGAATCGAGGGAATTTCGCGATGCCGCGGTACGTGCGATCGAGTTCCGGTCGTGTCTTATGCCGGGTAATCGGGAACGACGTCGACGAGAAAATATTGTTAACACGTTCCGATATGAGGAAAAAAGGCAATTCGTCAAAACTTTTAATTCTCTATATCGTGTATTTATGTTATTTAAATTTTATTTTATTTACTTATCGCTGTAATTTTAAATTTTACGATTTTAAATTTTGCGATCAAAGTGAGAAACTATAATCAATCGTAAGTTTTTTTTCTGACGAGAAAACAAAATTTCGAGTACAGATTGTGATCTTAACTGGGTATACTCATTACCTACGATTTATGTAATTTGTAGCTACAGAAGGGAAGAAAGGTTTACAGCACTCGATTAGTAATACAATAATAATATCGTAAAATCGGTAATAACTAAGAAATGACACTGTAATAACTCTACGTATTTATTCTAAGCAGTTTTCTTGAAATATCTGAAGCCCGAGCTTAACTTTTAAGCACGCATAAAGAAACACTATTGAAGCTACAAAATTACCTGAAAAATTCGCATCATTCGTTACTATACATTTCAAAATCAAACGATCCTAAAATATTCCAAATGGATCTTCTAAAGGGAAGATTATTTTTTTCTGTTTTCTCGAAATATCTGAAGCCCGAACTTAACTTTTAAGTACACATAAAGAAACACTATTGCAACTACAAAATTACCTTAAAAATTCGCATCATTCGTTACTATACATTTCAAAATCAACCTATCCTAAAATATTCCAAACGAATCTTCCAAAAGGAAGATTCTTTTTTCCCAAGCGAAAAAAAATAAGACAACGCAAAACGATCACATTCAAACATCGTACTTCCACCTCTGAAATAGTAAAAAAACGCAAACAATCGCGCATATCAGCTCCGTCAATTCACCATTTATAATTCAACACGATCGATCAATCTCGATGCAGGTTCGAACGCAGTCTAACGAACCGAAACGGTCTTCCAACAAATCCACGTTACAACCAGGTTACAGGCCACGTCGGCGGAGCGACCAGCGAATCGATCAAAAAGAAACGAAGAGGCAGTCAGGATTCACGGAACGAAACGCACGGAACATCGAAAAGAAGGGCAGAAGGCGGTCGAGGGAACTCTAGGCTCGGAAAGTTTCGACAGGGGCGAAGACAAAGTGGAAGAAACAAAGGAATGCTGGTCCGCTTCCTTTTCGCGGTTCCGCGCAGAATTGGAAGCAACTATCCAATTTCCGAGAAAACGACGGGGAGAAAAAGAGCGGACGGGCCACAGGAAAAACCAAAAAAGGACAAAAGAGATATGGAACGAGGACGAAGCGAGGGGTGGGGCCAAGGAAGAAGCGAGGGGAAACAAGGGAGGACAAGGATGAGGAGGCAAGAGGTGGAATTCAGCTTAGCGATCCGACGACCCGGAAACTCCGACTCTCCGGCCCGAAAACCTTTGAAAGATTTGATAAACGCTGACGTCACTTCTTACGATCATCCGAGGAAATTGTAGGCGGCGCGGCGGACGTCGAATATTCGCCAACTACTTCCGGCTGGCTGCTGTCGAGGCCACGTATCCCCGATATTTCATATCGCGGGCCGAGCTACGCGAAAGGCGATCGACTTCGTTGGACGATAATGAAAATTTCAATAATCCTTCACCGACTACGGGAATCTCCCCCTTTCTCGTTCTCCGTCCCTCTTCATCGCTCTTCTTTTGGCCACGGCCGCGACGATAACCTTTATCGATTCAGCGAAAAGCGAACCTGTACGCGGGGCGCGGCTCTTCCACGATCTAGACGCCGAGAAATCCACGGAGGTAATCGATGGAAGTGTTGGGAATAACAGAGGGATGAAACTAACGCTAGGAGCGATTTAGGATAAAGTTTATTCGCACTGTTATAGCTTTAAATATTTTCATGAATTAGGTAAGAAGGAATGTTACGGAGTTGAAATTCATATTTATTTTACCGAACTCTATTATTACTTTCTCACGCAAATACTATTGAGATTGATGGAAAATAAATATTTTTACAATTTATACGAACTTCTTGGAAAAATATTAGAGACGTGCTTTTTTTATATTGGCCATGGTTCACTTTGAAGGAGTGATGTCAGCTCTTAAAGTAGAGGATGAAAAATATATTTAATAGAATATCTCGAAACCTATGGAAGATAGAAAGAAAGTTTAAATGTAGGGTTTGTCTGTTTTTTAATGCCGAATCCAGATTTTTGTCCTTTAATTTCTTACAAGGGATGTTACAGAGTTGAGACAGGCCGATTTTAATGAAATTTTTATATGATATAGATCTCGAAAAAATATTAGACACGTGTTTTTTTATATTGGCCATCGTTCACTTTGAATGAGTGATATCAACCCTCAAAGTAAAGGCTGAAATACCTATTTGATAGTATATCTCGAAACCTATTGAAGACAGAAAGTTTAAATGTTGGGTCTGTCTATTTGTTAATATCGAATCCACCTGTGTAAATCGTTTGAAGAAAAAATTTGTTTAAGAACTTTTATACTCTACTTTAAGAGCTAATATCGCTTTTTCGAAATGAACGATGCCCGATATAAAAAAAAAGTGTCTACTATTTTTTCGAGATCTATCTTATATTAAAATTTCATCAAAATCTGCGAGTGTCAACTCTGTAGCGTTCATTGTTAGTCTTATTTCTCCTACACAGTCATAATCCAAAGTCTATTATTCTTCAATATTTAATTAGCCCTATTTTTCCACCCTCGAGTCATTCTCTGCATCGTAATCCGCACGTGACTTAATGAAAGATTGAAAAAAAAAATACTTCGCGTTAAAAAGTTACCAATATAAACTAAACGTTATCATGAATCCTTGAAATTCGAACAAAATCAATAAGACCGACCATGTACAAGAGTTTGAAATAAACTTGCAAAGCTAAAGTGGCAAATTACTAGAAATCAGAGAAACTACGGAAGATCGTTTCGTATTTGCTAAACTTAATTACGAAATGCATTCCAACTGTTGGAACAGCCGGTTTAAACAAGACAAATCGACGGAGTACAATTTCTATCTTTGGTCCAATGTAAAGTACAACCAAAGCTGTTAACTGTGGTTGCGTTAAGAAATAAGTTCTCTAGAAAAAGAAGAAGAACAAAATCTGCTTTAATAAACCTCGCTTTTTGATCGATTGAAATTTTTTAACTCGAAAATTTTTCTACGAACTTACAAATAACCTGTTTCTCTTCTTTCCTTTTATCTGATACATAAACATGAAATAAAATATCGATACTGTACGGAGTAAATATATTCAATGATAAAATACTTAAGAAACATTATATACGTTAACCTTTTACTTTATAATAATTTTTAGAAGATGAAATTTATTATTGCAGAATGGAAATCATTTTTTTTTTTTTTTGTTAGTTTTAATTTTTTTGGTAGTTACCACTTAATAAAATACTAGTTATTTAGGGGATGATCTGTATTTAATAAGAGTTATGTATATCTATATAGTAATATAAAAATATATGCTAATTGTATAAGAATTATAATTGTGTACCTTTCTTTTATAAATGTAATAAAAAATTTATTCGTGCATTTTGAAGCACGTATAGAGACAGACAAAGTCAAGAAATCTAATTCCAATAAAAATGAAGATAGAAAAATGTAACTGGGTCACACAGACCGGAATATAATAGGAAGGTTAAAAACTTTCATAAGGGAATAACAAGACTACGGAATTTTATGGACCCATGGAAAACTTAAAGTCACAAAAATACACAGAACGCGCACAGTAAGCAAAAATATGAAAATATAGTACTCGTTATAATATTTAATAAATAAAACAATCGCCTATCAAGCTTCTATTCTTTCAATTATTCACAAAAATATGAGAATATAGTACTCGTTATAATATTTAATAAATAAAACAATCGCCTATCAAGCTTCTATTCTTTCAATTATTCACAAAAATATGAAAATATAGTACTCGTTATAATATTTAATAAATAAAACAATCGCCTATCAAGCTTCTATTCTTTCAATTATTCACAAAAATATGAAAATATAGTACTCGTTATAATATTTAATAAATAAAACAATCGCCTATCAAGCTTCTATTCTTTCAATTATTCACAAAAATATGAATTTATAGTACTCGTTATAATATTTAATAAATAAAACAATCGCCTATCAAGCTTCTATTCTTTCAATTATTCACAAAAATATGAATTTCCATAATAATCCACTGTCTAATGATTTCCGTTAACTCGTAACAGTTGTACTCGTTCATAAAATAGTACAAAAATAGAAAATTGAAGATGTTAATCTCAAAGGTGAATTTTATTCAATAATATCTATATAAAATAACAGCAACACGCTGAACAGTATCAAACTACCCTAACAATACCCAAAGACTCGATTACGTTGCCAATAAATTTTACGTTTACGTTGGCAAACACCGTACCCAAGCAAAACACCCAACTATACCATTATTATATCCCACAGTTTGAAACAACTTTTAACACCCATAAAACAAGCAACCGAACATCCAACATAACATCAAACAGCAACTAACAAACATTCTCTCGAACTCCTCCAAAATTGGCCTAATTCGCAGCAGCATGATCGAACAAGGGTTGATGATGCCTAACACCAGCTTCTTATATATTTTGAATAATTCATGAACCTTAATACTTTCAATAATTCATGAATTTTAATATTTTCAATAATTCATGAATTTTAATATTTACAATAATTCGCGAATTTTAATGTATTCAATAATTCATGAATTTTAATATTATCAATAATATTCATAAATTTTAATTTTAATTTCCCTTTGCACTCCATTGGCGCCTCTATGACGACATTGTAATTTTCTTCAGAAATTAAGTTTTAAGTTAAATTTCGTATTTTCGTCAACTCGCATATTTTTATGTTTTAAAATAAAGCAAACGAACGAAGTAAATAAAAATCGTAAACATTTATAATGTTTTTCGAAGCACGTGGCGGTACAATTCCTGTATTAAGTAATTATAATTTTTCATAAATATAATTTTTCAAAGCAACACTTCAAGTTTTCATAACAGTCCTGCGAAACTTGAAAAAATTTAGGAGTGCAAACGGTTAATTTATAACGAATTTAACGCTAAAACTACCGAGATTAAAGCAGACCTATTTGTATCCAAGGAGTTTTGAGACTTGCGATTTTTGATAAGAATAACCGACTAATAATATTACGCAGAGGATAAAACATTTTAATTATTGAATTTAATTTGTCACAAAAAATTATGACACCTGTACGATTTATATTTGTCACGAACTGTACACGTAATACAATGTTACACATTTATACTGTATTTCTCGTAAGTAGACTGCGGATTTTTATGCAAATTCATATTTTTGAAAATATAGTAAAAAAGATAGAACCTCGGTAGAAAATTATTTCATTCACCAGGTATTATAAAAAACACCATAATTTGTACATTTTATCATATCACCCGGACTCTGTGCAACATTCCACCTTTAAATTTCCTGCAAACACATAAAAATCCGTCTAATAATAAATAATCCTCTTTTAATCCGACCAAAAACACAACAGAACTTTTTTTTACAAACCTCCCAAACAACCCAATACCTGTCGCAATTATTAAAACATATTGCGTACGAACACCCGAAATTGCATCCCTTTTTTTCAAACCTGAGTTTAACGTCGCAACTGCTAGATTATTAGCGACGACGAAACGGATATTTTATCATTTCATAATATCCCCTTGAATAATTATATCTTTTCAGGAATTTCAATAGATCACGACTATTTTTGTTCCCCAAATTGTCTTCGATAAGTCGAGTCGATATATTAGGTCGTCCAAAAAGTTTCTTTCGTTTTACTAATAAGTAATGGATCCACAATATTTTATATTTTATAGTTTATTATTATTTTATACGGGATTCAATTTGCTCTATTTTTTCCCCAATCTCTCGTTTAACAAATAAGGCTGAATGTTTATTTAAACATTGCGAAAGATAGCGAAAGAAACTTTCGGGACAACCTAATATTTTTGCTTATTATTGTCTTGTCTTCCCTCGCGGTTCAGTTACGATAACAAATGTGATCTTCAAGTAAATTTCTCGTTTCCTAAGTTCAGAGCCGGCCAAAAACCACCCCCAAAAATCACCTCCAAAAATCAGCTACCAAAAAGAAAAATGCTACGATAAATACCATCTGCTAAAGAAACTTAAATATCATCCACACGATTCCACCTCTCTTCCTCGTCATTTTATTACACCGCGAAAGGATTAAAATCCCACAGAGACGCAGCCAGGAGCCCGGATGCTTGTTGCCGGCAAGCAGAGACGCGCCTAGCGCGTGCGATCTGGGGCGGTTTCGCCATAGGTAGCGCGCGTATCCGTACACCAAAACCATGCCGATCCTCTTGTAGGAATACCTCGAGCTCGCCAGACTGCAGAGCGAGCTTTGTCAGCTCGGTTGGCGTCTGAGGTGAACGCAGCATTAATACCTAGCCTCCTGCGCACCGTTGCTACTCCCGAGGAACAGCCATCCCCCGCGCGCAAGCATCCCTGGCTACCGACAGCCACCCCCTATACCCAACCCAGTTCCCATCCCCAATCCCCATCCCTATCCTGTCCCATCCCATCCCGGGCCAAGCTCTAGCTACCGTTAATATCGAATTCTTTGGCGCAATTTACGAGGGAGCGCCCGCGAATTCAGGGGTGGTCGTTTAATCCCGAAGTCAAATCCTTGCACGAAAGCAAGCCACGTCGTGGCTGGTACGTTTCGCGGAGTGTTTTCTAACCCCGTGAATCCTTTCAAGGATTACCCGCTTGCCTGTGCCGCTCTCGGTCTCTGTCTCTCTTCGAGTCTCGTTCTCGCTCCGTAGTAGAGGGTGGAGATTCGAGATGGAGGAGAAGGAGAATCTCGCGGCGTATTACCTACGAGCAAACCGGAATGCCTGGGGAATCGGCTCGAACGGAATACCTAGTCGCTTTGACCCTGCGACTCGGGCTTTGGATTCTTGGCCCGTGTAGCTTGCGCGTTCGACGCGTCATCGGTGATGGAAACGGTGAGAGGTATGGTTTTGAAACTTTTTCTTTTGTTTTTTTTTGGAGCGGGGGGGATTATGGGTGCACGTGGCTTTATTGAACTTTTTTGGGTAAAGCGTGGGCAAATTTTTTGGCGTATAACGTGGTTTAGGCAAATTTGATTGGGGAAGTGTACTGCACTTTTTTTTTGTTTGTTTTTTTTTATGGGTGCAAGTGACTTTATCGAACTTTTTTGGGTAAAGCGTGGGCAAATTTTTAGGCGTATAATGTGGTTTAGGCAAATTTGTTTGGGGAAGTGTACTGCACTCTTTTTTTTTTTTTGTTTTTTTTTATGGGTGCAAGTGGCTTTATCGAACTTTTTTGGGTAAAGCGTGGGCAAATTTTTAGGCGTATAATGTGGTTTAGGCAAATTTGTATGGGGAAGTGTACGGCACTTTTTTCTTTTTTTTTTTTTTTAAATATGTGCTAAGCTTTGGAGATATGAGGGTATTTTAGGTCGCTAAAAGTGAAAGTGACGATCACTTTTTGTAAAAATAAGACGGTTGGATGATACAGTTATTTGTATGTAAAAGACGGAGATATGTTGAGAATTAATAACTGTATGTAAATTGTTTTATTCTGTATCTTTCGAAATTACTCGTGGGATAACCTGATGTAATTCAGAAAGGAAGTTATGAGACAGAAATTGTTGCTGGAAATGTGAAGATTTAATTTTGTGAGAATTTTTTTTGTCACAATTTTATCCATCGGTTAATTTATAAGCTGATAAAGAGGAAAGGCATAGCTCCTTTTCCATAAGAAAATAAATATAATTAATAACAAGCGCAACGAACAGAAATAATATTTACTGAAATGAATGAATATAACTCCACCGACCAGTAAAACATCCAGAACCAATAAATTTCCTTGAAGTCGAGCTTACAACAATTCCTACCAATTGATACCGAGGTCTTGGAACCAATTTAAAATGGAATGTCGAAAATGCGACGAAGAATGCTTAATCTATATCAAAATACCCGCACGTAAAAACAAATTATACAGAAAATCTTCCATCGAGTCGTTCGATTAAATTTAAATTACAGAAATCACACTTCGAAGGAGACATGCTTCTTCACATTTTACGCGAGTCAATGAAAATCTCAAATACCACGATCGTACAGATAATACGATCCACTGAAAAGAATTTGTTCAAGAGTATATTAAAAAAAAAATTTATACTCATAAAAAATTCTATATCAATTTCACAAACTATAAAACTGTAATACAGTTGGCAATGTAACTATAAAAGAGTAAAATATAAAATAGTTTTCAAAATCGCTATAAAATAACGGTTAATTTTATAAAATACTCTACAAAATACACTGATATTCTAAAAAATTTAATACCAATATACCAATTAATCATAAATTTATTTCACTTTTTGAAATCACCAATCTACCTATACTGCAACTCAGAGATCAATTATACACACAACAAAAATAAATACTTCCATCGATGAAAATGCAAAGCAAAACTAAAACCTGTATAAATACGTTTCTAAATTGCTTCGATATCTGTACAGCGAACACTTTGCCAGAAGAGAGTAAGAGCGATATCAAATATCCTATCATCGCTTCATCAATTCAATTTGAATCCTTTTAACTTTTTAAAGGCAAACACTTGCCTCGGAAATAGTGGACGGGCAAACATTAAACCGTGGAATAAAAATAAATCGTCGGCTGGGCCGCGAAACGTAACAAATTACGTTAAGTAAAGAGCGACTTTAAAGACGGAAGTTAATACGAGCGTAACAAACTACGATAAAGTGGCTTCTTGCTTGATACCGCCTTTCCTTCATAAATTCTACTTATCTTCCCTTATCTTCATAACCTGAATCTAGAACTGCGTATATCTTCACAAAGGGAAACTTCTTTAGATTGCATCTGGTCGGGATAAAAGAAAGTGAATTCGATAACGAATCGACTGATTTCGAGCTCTCGTTATTACGTTCCTGATTAATAATGCGATCTTTCATTTTTCCTAAGAGCTAGTAATCGAGTAATTTTCTTTTTCTGCTTTTGATAGAAGTTTTCTGTTACAGGTAAAGTTTGCAATATCTATTATTTCGGTAATAATTAAAATGAGTTGATTAAAGGACAGTATAGTCGCTAAACTTGAGATCTATGGGCACTTAAGTGCTCGACAAACATTTTCTAGGTCCCCGCCGCTCGCCATTTTGTTCGATATTAGTGTCCACGATAATTTTGA
Organism: Ctenoplectra terminalis; assembly: GCA_019453375.1. Classification (NCBI taxonomy): domain Eukaryota; kingdom Metazoa; phylum Arthropoda; class Insecta; order Hymenoptera; family Apidae; genus Ctenoplectra; species Ctenoplectra terminalis. Next base: position 7,068 of record SMSQ01020467.1, on the reverse strand, counting down.
ACAGCACTTTAATTCCTAATATATTGTAAATAGAAACAATTTTTTGATACGAAGGCTGAGTGGTACAAAGAGCTTTTCCAATAAAAATAATTTTAACACATTTACATTAATTTCCAAAAATCTATAGTTGAACGTCACAAGACTCTGCTATTTAACACTAGAACTACCGTAGCAATCAAAATGACTGGTTCGTAATTTCTCATAGAAATTTTATAAATTTAGAGTGGCGCATTTTTAGGGATTTTCTATAATTTTTTGCAAAAAATATGCACAAAGAATTATTATCCTTGTTATAAGAATTTTTTCAAATACTCATCTTGATTTCTTTGCTACAAATAAATTTATTATGATCGTCGGTAGTTCTAGCGTTAAATGTGTACGAATATAAAAAAAATTCTTAATACCATGCTTATAATCATTTTTAAAATTTACATTTCTTGGAAATACCAAGTACAAATCTTATTAACCCTCCTATATTTATTATCAGGTCTATGCGACCCGATAAGTTTCTCATTTTTAACCCTATTAGACTTTTCAAACATTCTTTAAAATATATGATTTTTTTATTTCTTAAAAAAGTATGCAGTCATAACAATTACAGATTTTATTGCCCTCCATAAAAAGTCCTTAAAACTACGACACTACATATACTACACGATTGACCCACAATTTCCCTCTCGAAATCACTAAACTTCTTTCCGATTGGTAACCCGTGCGTCAAAGCAATCATCAACACCGATCATCGTGAAAAGCTATCGGAGCAAAGATTCGAAACAAAAGGGCATAATTTCATGAGCCATCGGAAGAAAACCGCGAACTCGGAGACCTTAGGAATTACGAAATAATTTCCAACGACTCCGTACCAGTTTCCACGGTGGACATACCGGATAGAACAATCGAAGCTAAATAAAGACGGTATCTGTAAAACGCGGTGCTCGTAAAAATAATGTCCAGGCCTTCCGAAAAACGAGCACCGCCCACGCCCGATCTTCTACATCGAATCAGGAAGATCAGACAGTCGTCTCCCAAGCGTTCCCAATTAATGGCACAAAAGGGGACAAAAAGGAAGAAGGACGAAGAGAATAGGGCGAAAAAAGTTGGTGACGCCGGTTGAATGCATAATTCCTAACGAAAGTGCGCCGTTATGTCCTAAGGGTAGCGATGTAGTTTTCGTGGATCTGGTGGATCCCTGTGTGTGTGTGTACACGTGTATAGGTGCGTAATGTTTGAGAATGGGGCTGTATATACGCGGAAGTGTGTGTGTGTTCGGAATAGGATAACGAGAGGATAGAGGGAGAGAAACGGGGATACTCGACGTTAGTTCCAAGCGATTTGGCTCTCATGCGATTTAACACGAGGGCTATTATAACTCGATATAGATATAATGGCGCGGCTTTACTCGGTGTCTCTGTCTTTTGCATGCACGCGTTCGCGCGAGCGAGTAATCTTTGGTACAGGGAGCTCCAAAATTGCAGACAGAAGCTTAGATGCTGGTTGAATATCGCAGAAAAGGGATAAAAGTGAGCGTAGCTTTTGTAAACGTTCCCTTATTCGGATACAGACTCGGAAATTTTAGAGTCTGTGTGTTAGATATCGATGTGAGATTCAAGAGTTAGAAGATGCGAAAGGGTACTTTATGCATAGGCTTCGCGAAAAATTATTGTAACTAATACTAAGAAGATTAATGAATAAAATGTGTAAATATTTAATGAAGATTAATAAAATATAACTTAATAAAATTAGTAAATATTTGTAGGAAAATTAGGTTTCTAAAGTGTATCTAAAAAATCGAATGTTACTGTTCTCTATACCGAATGTTTGAAATATCTGCTGGTCTCATAAATGGGTCTTAGAAATTGTGATACATTTTCGAAAATTCAATATTTCTTTCTGTTTTTTCATGAAGTTCTATTTATTACCGTTCATTTCTGTACCTATGAGCTGCTAGCACACGTCATACTATTTGTTAATTTTTATTCATTTTAAGAAATACTACATCCCCTTGAAGTTCGGTGGAAACCTTTTGCAAACACCATATATATTAGAAAAAAATAAAAGAACGAATCGATGTAATTAGCTCTATGATAAAATTCAAATTACTGACGAATAAAATAAATCCCAATGCTCTGAGTATATTTAACATACTTCAAGATTCAAATATTGTCATGAAAGTTACCATTTCTTTTAAGACGATGCTAGAAGAAATAATTCAAAGACATTTAAAAGATAAAAAAATTGTTATTTCCAAAATTTTTGAAGCTAAAACAAAGAATTTTTTTCTTGTTTTATTTATTTAGTCTTTTCTTTATCCTCTTCCATAAAATTTTGATTACTACTCAGATTTTAATTTATATTTATGAAACGTCCTATACGTAGAAGGAAACAAGAATAAACGTACAGGTTTCTCTAGTACCGTTCCACAACGTGACTCAAATTTGACTACAGGATATTCTCCAGTAGCTATTTACACTCTGTAGAGCACACACCAACTGAATGTCCTACGGCAACAGTCAGGACAGTAAATTAAATATTAGTACTAATGTTATGCTTTGCAAACAAGTATATCAAATGCTAAAAAATATTTAATTATTAGCTTAAACCATCGATTCAAATGAAAAACTTAATGTTGCACGAGTAGCAGCAGAGTAAAACGTTGCATCAAAATTAAATTATATTGGAAATGAACAATTTATGTTCGCGAGTCGTCTCCTTTCATCGTTTCAATTTAATTCAATTATTTAAGTAAACTAAAAACCTTCCTTGCAATTTACTTTTTAATATAAAACCCAGACTAGTAAAATAATTTTTCTAAAATATATATCATTCTCAATAATTCAACCAGTGATAAATCCATAAACTTTGTGAACAATGAAACACTGTCTTATATTAAAGAGCTGTAACAATATAATAAACAAATACCTATACAAATAATCTATTAAATCCTTCGATCTACATAAGCAGATCTTAGTCTTGTTTAAAATCAATGAAACCCTTCTAAAATTCTAACATTCAATAACTCCTTTTCCTTTTAACTTCCAAATTAAATTCCAAACGGAACAAACCACAAACCAAAGTATCCACACCAGAGATCGAAAGGCGCACAAAAGCGGATGAAAAAAATAAAATTCCATAACGATTCGAACGATCCCTCGAAACCGCGAAAAATTCATAAAATCACCTGCCGGTGCAGTTATTCCGCGCCAACGGAAACATCCGGGACCAACGGATCAACGCGCGACCCATCAAACAGCGATCCGATAATTTTCTCAGGCCACGATATTATTTCGCTAAATTATTATCAACTCGCGTGTCCCTCGTTTCCCATGACCGTGTTGTCCTCCAATCTAGAATACGCAGAAACGACTCGCCAAACGCGCCACCTTTCGCATTCCTGGCCGCCATTCCATTCCCATCCTCCATCGCCGTCGCCAGAGCATCCCCGCGAGCTCGCCGCCATCGTTCCGTAATAATTATTTAATGGCAGCAAAGTAGTCGAATGAAATTAACAAACTATTGGAAATAATTAGATCTTCGCCGGACCAAATTAAATGGCTCGCGCCCGACAAGCTATTTCAATGCTTACCCCTCGACGATCCAACCCCTAAACCACCCCCGCGCGTCCCCTAACCCGATCGTCGCCCAGTTTTCCGACAACGTGCTTCGACAAGCTGCCCCATCCCCCAAGTTTCCGGTGAAAGAGTCGGGCTAATTATTCCGACAACTATTCCGAAGTTTACGGCCGTCGATCGGAACGTTCTCGCGTCCGGAACGAAATGTTCGCGCTTATCTGCGAATTCCTCCTCGTTCCGTTTCTCCTCTCCGAGCGTTCCCCTACCGTCACTCTCGTCACCGCTGCTCCCCCGGCCCCACGACATCGTCTGATTTGGATTCTTCTTTTTCTTCGAGCTGTTCCTGAGCTCGTGAAACTACGCCTGGGAATACCAATCGGTAAAACTCGCAAGTCCGCGTCGTGCAAGGAATTCTAGCGACGCGAGACTTGCAACGGGGAGAAACGATGCCCGATCGGAGTGAAACAAAGGCGAGTGGGTCGGATAAAATGTGTTGGCAGGTTTGGATGTAATTGTTCAGACGCGACAGTCATAGGTTTGAAGAAGTTTTGCATGTCTGACCGGAGGATCTGATCAATGTCTCGATCCTTTGAACTTGAAACGCGACTCTCGCTCTTGTCACTTGGTGCAGCGATTCTATTTTATTTCACGCTTCGCTTCGTTTCGTTTCGTGTATTTTTGTGTTATACAAGATTGGATATCGAATCTTAACCCTCTACAATCTGAATTTTGTCTGATTATTGGAGAAAAAGCTACGACTGATTACAGTTTTTCACTTTGATTTGAAAATGTTTTAACTAATAATTACCGTAGATGGATCGTGGTGTCGCTACAGTAATACAGTAATCAAATTTAATAGTGCAGTGATAACTAAACGAAAGTAATTTTTTCAAATATAGATACATCGATTTGTAACTTTTGAGTCACGCGGTCCCATGGAGGGTTAAATGATTCAGTGTGTTAACATTAACTCGATTAACACTAGAACTACCGACGATTAAAACATACTTCCCATAGAGGGTTAAGCTTCGTAACTTCGCTTCGTGCGATATTTTAGGAAGCACTCGCCGAAATGTATTTTAGGTTTCTCGGGACGAGTGTCGGAAAAATATTTAGACGTTCGAGCCTTCTGTTAAATATTTAAGCGTTACAATTGTATACAGTAAAATTACAGATATACTTTGCACATTGTGAGTTTTAATAAATAACGAGGGCCTCGGAGCGAAGAGTTACGGAACGACCCAGGCCTAACAATACATTTTCGGTTCTTATTGAACCAATTACTTGATCACTGTCTTCAACGCTGTCATTTATTGCACTATATTAAAATGTGAGCCAATCAGTGTTGGCCCACAAAATCACGCTTCCCTAATAGCGGTCGTCAATGCGTTAACAGAAATAAATATGTAGAACAAAATCTAAGCAGCTCAATTAATCTAACCGCCGTAGCTAGCGACCAAGTAGTCGATGCGGCGTAAAACCAACGCTAACAACAACAATAACAAGAATTCCTACCAGTACGGTCCAAAGCGAAGTCCATTTCCCTACCAAGTGTTCAGCCAAGCGTTCACAGACGCGAACTGAAGCATCGCGAAGCGAACAGAGGCGAAGGAGACGGTCGGATCAGTCGTTGACACGCGAACGCGTCCTAACAAAATTTTAATCACGTCGCTGGAAACTCGGGATTGCCTGGTTTCCGTTTGCACACGCGTGACCGTGGTTCCAACAAAACAAAACAAACGGGTATCCGTGTCTAGCGAATCTTCCGTCAGCCACTATTCGAGCCCGTCACAATCAGAGCGCGGCTACACGCCGAGAGATCAAAGCGGTCTCGTGCTGCGACTACGTTTCGCGCTGCAGCTAACATAATTAAGCCGCGCGAGAGACACCGAGGTGGCTTCGAACTCGCGTTAGAAGCCCGCGACTCGTCGCCAGCGAAAACGTGAAATTGTCCGCGAGAAAACAGGACTGTGCCACCGTTGACACGTGTGTCCTTCTTGCTGTTTACTCGACCCCTTTGGCTCTACCGTGACCAGAAGCGTAAATTATAGTTTAGATGGACTGTTTAACACGGAAACGGCCGAACTCTGTTTTCTGATATGTTTCGAAACAATTTCATTTTCTATTGACTCAGCATCTGAACGGAAGCGAGTACCGTTAACGCGCTTACGGTATAAAATACTCTGCGATGAGTACTTTACAGAGATGAAAAGTTGGTTGATTGGAAAGAAACGTGTTATTTATTGTACGATAAATAAAATGAAAGAATTTTTGGTTAATCGTTTTAAACGTGTAGTTCTCTTCGTGACACACTTTTAACCCTAAACATTTGTAATTTTTGGTTAGTTCCGAAATGTTGGAAATATTCTATGAGGAATATTAAGACAAAAATGAATCCCTTTCGTTACGGATCTCTGACCAAGTTCTCTGCAGCTTGGACCTCTTTGTATAGATATGTTTACGCAAGGGAAAATAAGCGCATCAGGGAACGTAAGGATTTTTCTTTCTTAGTTCAGTTCAGATGCAGCATCTGATCGCGTACGACCTGCCTTCGAAGCGCTTAAAATATAATAAAGTTAATATTTGAGATATACAAAAACTGAGTTTTGCTTCCATGGCCCATTTCCAACGCGAAACAATAAGTTTCACAACAGTCTTGTCAAATTTTAGAAACTTTCAGAATGCAAAGAACCAACAAACTTTTAGAAAATATGTAAAACTAACCTCGCGGTTCACGTTGACGCTACAAATAACCGAAGGAAAGCAGTATTAACGAAAGCATTAACGAAAGCAATAACGAAAGCATTAACTTTCCTAATAGAAACACAATACAGATATTTAAAAAAACATCGAGGCTACCTTCACGATAGAACCATCGCTGCTCACAAAGGGTGGGTTCGATAATGCGCGCCTTCAAATAATTGAGGCTTCGTTACTACAAGCAACAAGGTACGCGAACAAGGCAAAGGGTACACCGTCAGCCGCATGATATCAAGTTTGGTGTAACTTCGAATTAGTTTTCGTAACAGGACTTCTCGCCACTCGTATATTCTGCGAGAAACCGCACACGTCCACCGTCGTCTTCCACGCTGTCGTGGCTTCGTGAGTGCCATCGTGCCTTAAATCACCTCAAAGTGCTCTAAAGCGGGGGTTAATCGAATTTAGCTGCACATAAATCGATGTCCCTTCACGCTGGAAGGAACAATTTCATTTGGTCGCGGTAAGTTATATCTCGCGGAATAGCAAATATATATGTATACGCGAGGGGGTTGTTCTGGTAAAAGTAACAGAGATAAGTTGTGCAGGAAAAGAAACGAAAGATCCCTGAGAGGAACATTTTATTCATTTTTCTGTATCTTTAAACTGAATTCACGATGTTTAAATTGCACGGATTTTCTATGAATTTGAAAATAAAATTGTCTTCCGAAAGGGGTGGTTGATAAATAAGCGTAACTGTTTAGCTCTTGGAGGCAAAGAAACGGAAGATCGCTGAGAGGAT
>SMSQ01020466.1:0-11267 GCA_019453375.1 Ctenoplectra terminalis | reverse complement strand
ATTTGCAATGATTGAACTAACAGTTACAAGTAATAGAAACTAATATAACAATAGAAATATATAGACGCTCTTAAGACAATGAACTCAATAATGGGAGCAATGTACCGTGAACCATCAACAATCATCATCGAACACCGAGTCTTCCTCTTGAAGGTCCTTATATACATATTCATGTATACATACAGTACTGTGCAAAAGTCTTAGATCATCTGCCAAAAAATCTATTTTGCTATTTTAGAAACGAATTTAAGATTAATATTATTTTTATTTTTCCGTTATTTATGTATTTGCTTTTTTTAAGAATTTGATTCACGAGGTGTTAATTAGGTTAAGAAATATTGATTAATTTAAGATAATCAATATTTCGTGTATTTTTCTTTTACTTTTACTACACGACAGGTTTTTTTTTTTTAGAAAGTTGAAAAAATTTTAATAAACTCATTTTGCATTTTCTGTCATTCTGTTATGGACAATTTAAGAAGCTGATTTTTTCCTTTTTGATTTCCTTCGTGTTTGTAATTTCCTACGTGTTTCGTAATATTTTAATCAAGCCTTTGCTTATTACAAGATTTTTAAAACATATTTTCACGAGATAAAATTATGAATAACCAACATAAGAAAGGCAATATGGAAAAATTTGTGTGTAACAGTGTTTAGAAATGCTTCCCTAAAATATGTTTAATTATAATTACAATATCAATATTGCAGATGGTCTAAGACTTTTCTACAGTACTGTATATGTTTGCTCCCTATTTCTTAGCTTCTGAGTTTTTCGTCTTGAGCTTTGAATTATCTCCAAGGCCGCTGTCAAGTTACAGTTTCTCAATTTTTCTTCTGACGGGTAACAGTTTCTAATATAAAAAAACTGAGCATCTTCAATGCATTAAACTTTTAAGCTATATGATATGTTATGTATACACTGCTATAAGGAATAAAAGATTATAACGTTTATTTTTGTAACTTTGTTTCTTTTTTAGAATTCAACTTGGACACACTGGAACACGTCCACCTGATTCAGAAGCAACTGGCGAAATCTTTTTAAATAACATCGCAGTTTAAACTCGGACTGGACAGACGTAGTCATAAGAGGTTGGAAGCAACAGTAAATAAGCGAAATGGAATCAGGTGTCATAGAGACTCACGTTGCATACTTCCGTCACATTATTTCCTGACAGTTTTTCCACGAATAACAGCCGTATAACATATCTTACGTTAACCTTCTATAGCCCGAATTTTGTCTGCTTATTGGAGAAAAAATTACGAATGATTGCAGTTTTTCACTTTGATTTGAAAATGTGTTAACTTATAATTACTGTAGATGGATCGTGGTGTCAGTAATACAGTAATACAGTAATCAAATTTAATAGCGCAGTGATAACTAAACAAAATTAATTTTTTAAAATATAGATACATCAGTTTCTAACTTTTAAGTCACACGGTCCCATAGAGGGTTAATAAAGCACAGAATTCCTAAGAAAATCAATTATTATCGTAGGAATAGTAGTGTGTATTTGAAATGTGCTTTTTACAGTGGTTGACTTAAACTCTATCTCTCTATGTAACTCTATTTCTAATTCTCTGATTCTAATTCTAATTCTATCTAAAACTATGTTTTCTCGGCTCTTTTATATTATTTTCCGGTTAAAGGCCGAATCAATTGGAAACGAGGATCCGTCGCATTGATGCGGCCAAAAACTTGAGACCTAAGTTTTATTAGGGGTTTCTCTCTCTCTCACACACACACACGCCAAGACATTCTCTACCTACATTAGATCCAAAATGTCGGTAATTCGCGTAACGAGTTGACTCGTCTATCTTAATTAAAGACTTAAAAGTTCCACAAACCTTAAAAATTTTAATTTTCACAATTCAGTAACTTATCATATTTTTCGTAACATTAAGCATTCTGTAGGGAAATATTATGAAAAATAATTAGATAACTCTATTTTACTAACAAATTGATTATTAATACAACTTAAACTTTTAGTTTGAAATAACAGAGTCTTTGCTTTTAAAATAATCAACAACGTTTAATCTATTTAAATATACCGCTTTCCGACGAGCTCGTGATATACCAATATATCCGCTATAACTCGCTAGTCGTCGTGGTAACAGCAAACTTTTTGAAAAACTAGGGCTTCGTGGTCACTTCGATCGGTCTTCTTTTTCGATTTCATATTTCGATTATCGAAATTCAATTTGAAACCATTCTAACCCTTACATTTCCGTTACTACGGACGACTATAGTCGCCCGCCACGAATCGACTTCTCCATACTATGGGCGACTATAGTTGCTCGATTATTGGATAATATGAATGAATCGCATTCATACAGTCAGTCACAAAATTATTGGCACACACAGGGAGTTAACGGAAATATGAAAAACAAGAAGATAATAAACTTTTAATACTTTTTAATAAAAGAACATAATATTTAGACTTTGAATTAAAAAAACTATTTAAAAGAAACAATATTATGATTTATAGTTATGAAAAAACGAAGTGTAACAATTTCGTGCGTTAAACTAGGTCACAAAATTATTGGCACACGTAACGTATTCTACGAAAAACTTAAGAATTTTATTGTGATTAATATTTTGTGGAGTATCCTTTTTGTTTTATTACTTCTGCAAGTCTTTTCGGTATCAATTCTATTAATTTTTTTAAATCATCTTCTTCAATGTTGTTTTCTTCAGAGTACCATTCTTCTACAAGCTTATTTTGCAGATCTGTTTTGTTAGTAATCGAATGTTTTCTTATTTTGTCGTCAAGTCTGTTCCACACCATCTCGATCGGATTTAAGTTCGGTGACTGAGGTGGTGTATTTATAACTTTTGGGTAATTATACAATAACCATTCTTGAACGAGTTTTGAGTTGTGTTTTAGATCATTGTCGTGATAAAACTGAAACGTGTTCAAAATGCCCATTTTCTCAGCACTCTCTTTTAAATTAATTTTTAAAACGTTTAAGTATATCATCTTGTTCATTGTTTCAGTAATAAATTCTAATTTTCCTGTGCCATGATAACTAATGCAACCTCACACCATAACATTGCCGCCATCGTGCTTAATCGTTGAACGAAGATTCTTAGGATACGTTTCTTCGTTTGGTTTTCTCTACATTTTTTCATAACTATCTGATCCCCAAACATTGAATTTGCTTTTATCGCAAAATATTACGTTTCTCAAAAATATATTTTTTGCCGAATTCTAAAAGTTTTCTTCGTTTTATGGTATTCACATATGCTTTTTTTCTGGCTGCGCGACCATTATACGAATTTTCTCGTAGCACTCTTCGGACTGTTTTATTCGAAACAGTTTTGTCAGAAAAATTTCGAAGAAGAGCATTCATTTTCGGTGCACTTATTTTCGGATCCTCTGATTTTTCGAACAACAAACCGTTCTTCGCGTGAATTTAACAACTTCTTCCTTCCTCGACCGGTCTTATTCTCTATTCTGCCTTCGTTTACAAGTTGGTTAATAATATTTCTTACAGTTGTAAAGCTTTTATTTACGATATTCCTAATCACTCTGTATAATTTTCCATTTTACCAATGAAAAATTACTATGTTTCTTATTTTTAAAGTTGTTTCTTGTCCTTTTCCAACCATAATAGCAATCTGTTATGTATATTCTTTTATTAAATTCTGCAAACTGTTTATTCCGATGTTAATTAAACGTTATAGTGTCTTATACCGAGTCTCTGGATAGTAAAGAAAAACATAAGACGATCGGAACTGGGTAGTTCAATTATTTTTCACAGAATACGTTATGTGGGCCAATAATTTTGTGACCTAGTTTAACACGTTAAATGCCACGCCGATTTTGGTCGACTTTCCGTTAGGCTGTGTGGTGCGATATTAATTGAAAAACATTTGGTCGGAAAATTGTTAAGAATTTAAGAAGAAAATTGTAAAGACCTGTAAAGGAAAGTGGTATCTTTGTTGTAATGTGATTTAATAGAATCCATTAATAAATTATAAGGTATTATTTTTTAAAATTGATATATACTGTCAGTTTGCAGAAACTAACGACGCCTAAACGGAAATTTCAGCTTTGGTCCGCAGGGATCGGCGTGGCGCTTAACGTGTTAATGCACGAAATTGTTACACTTCGTTTTTTCATAACTATAAATCATAATATTGTTGTTCTTTTAAATAATTTTATTAGCTCAACGTCTAAATATTATGTTTTTTTATTAAAAAGTATTAAAAGTTCTTTTATTATCTTCTTGTTTTTCATATTTCCATTAACTCCCTGTGTGCCAATAATTTTGTGAAGAATAGTATTTAATGTATACGGATATGTTAAATTAGCTAATTTAATACATAAAAGCACAAAGAATTGTTACAACAAGACAATATAACATATGCCATCTATACTATGGGCGCGTTTTTCAACAAAGACCTTCATAGCGAAAGGATTAAACTGTTAATACTCATCAATAAGTTTAATAATTTAGCTTAGGAATTATGGTTTTACCATTGACTATTGCGTTTGTGCAATCTAAACTATTTTGGTTACTGATTCACTTTCCAAGATCTTGAATTTCACAGTAGTATCTTCGTTTTGAAACGGTAAAAGAAAGCAGAGTTAACATTTCTAGATTGGAACAGTTGTGCGTAAGTGCACTGTAACTCTTAAAGTGTATGTTTTAAGAAGAGCTTTTGTTTCCTTTTCAGTTACAGCTCTGCACAAAATAGCAGTTGTTTAGTCAAGTTTGTTTACCTTTCTTAAGATAAACAATTTTTCTCTGTGCCATGCTGCTTACTGTGCTTCAGCTGATTGCTCATTTAGAAGCTAAAGTACAAAAGTTTCACATAACGGACATATACCTTTTAGGCTTGCATTTCTGAATAGATATTATTTGCGAAAACTTCTTTTTCAACAACGAGCTAAATTAATGTAATTACTATAACACATAATATTATATAAAGTGGGCTTCCGTATAACGCAGGGAATAGATTTCGCATCTTATTTAGTGTATATTACTTCGAATAAAAAACTTGAATTTTGTCGATGCCAATTATTTTATTTAAAAATACGAAGCTTCTGAACAGCATCGATTTAACAACAAATTTTCATTGCAAAAAGAATACTTCGAGCAAGAAATTGAAAAGTTGTCAATTTTGTTTGAATTTACCGAAGGAACATGAAATGTTTTGTTTAACTTGCTGCAAGCTATTTTCGCGAAGTAAACACATGAATTTCATGTTTTAGAAGCTCAATATTGGCCCCATAAAGTTTTTCTTTCTACGGATAACTCTTTACACATATATTATGTTGATGTAGTTTTTCTTGGTAAATTTTTAAAGCATATTGTAAAATTTAAAGTACCCTCTATAGTCCGAGTTTTGTTTGTTTATCAGAGAAAAGAAGTATGATTGATTAAAGCATCTTACTTTGATTGAAAAATTTTTAATAATTGCTAGAGATGGATTATGGTATCGCTACAATAGTACAGCGACAAAATTTAATAGTACAGTAATAACTAAATGAAATCAATTTTTTAAAATATAAATACACGAGTATGTGACTCTTAAGTCACATGGCGCCATAAAGAGTTAAGAAATATAAGTAAGAATAAAACAGGTTACATAAAAAAGTGTAATTCCAGTTTTCATTATAAAATCTGGAAATATAATATATTTATATATTTATTTTTGAAAAACTTTTATCAATTAGAATAGGCAAATAAAAAACGTGTACCTTTTGTATTGTAACTTAAAATAGCTGTGAATCAACTACTACAAAACATAACGTCAAAGATATACAGAGTGGTCCATAGCAAGAATATTTTTTTTTTGCAATGCTGCTTTTTTCGGTGTGTACAATGTCACTGATGTTATTTTCCACTCAACTATCTTTTTTATAAAAAAAATTCTTTTAGGATGTTGGTCCTTTGATAAATTTCACGTTTTCTTTATTAAAAAATGTTTTTCGTCATAACTGTTTAATCACATAAAACACAAAGGATTTAAAAATAAAACGAAATCTACTCTAACATACGAAAATACATATATTATACAATAGTCTCATAAAAATACCAGCAATAATATTTGAGAACAAACAAAAGAACGCTTTAAAAGTTAACAAAGAATCTCATTAAAAAAATGGTACGGCGATAATGAAAACCGAAATGAATGCTAAGAGCGGAACAAAACTGACATCGTGTGAAAAGACGTCATTCCGGGATCTAGTAATTCGTATCGCCATAAATCACGCCGACAAGATGCAATAACGTACGATAAAATGTGAAAATACATCTTTGTTTTTTCGTGTTCCCCATTCCGCTGACCTGAACTCTCTGCCTATCCATTCACCAGTCGCACACCACCTTCGGTGGTCGTTCTGCGGGTCAACGCTTATGTAGAGAAAGTCGTAACAATGTTAACTACAACCATAAACGAGGTTCCTGTAATACTTTTGAGCTTCAATATGTACAAATCCGTCCGTTCCTACGGGTCGACCTCCTTTTAATTGCACTGCCCTTTGTTATTATAGCTGTCTATTGTTTCCGTAACCTTTTCTTTTTTACCACGTTGCATCGCGGATTTGTCGCAATTTTTTCCATCAATGGCGAACAGTAATTGCGAGTGCAATTCCTGCCAGCATGCAAGCTTCAACGAGATACGATTTTAAATCGTATGAAAGGGTTACGAATTCCTGTATTCCTTTATATTGAACAGGGCCGTTTTCGTTACCACGGAGGACAGTTATTAACCTAAATGTCGCACGGTAATACCAAAAGACGTTTTGACTTAAATGACGTTACGGTCACAGAAAGAGGATCCCGATAAGAATTTTTATTTCTGATACACAAGACACTGAAATACTCCAGTGGCAGCTTTTAATTTTAAACAGTGAAAGTAGTAATTGAGCAAATTAGTATTTAATATGTGTTCAACTTTTTTATCGTTATTGTCATTAGTAAGCTTGTTACCTTTTTATTATCATTATCAAATTTTCACAACACGTTAATATTGTAAGTGTTGAGGAGGTTACGTGGAGGAGTGTTTAAATAATTATGTTTAAGACACGGTGGAAAAAAAGTATATATTTAGATAGGTTTAGGAGGATGTGTATAAGACGAGCGCACGGTTAGAACTAAGGAGAAAAAAAGTCAGCGCGTACATTCGTACATGGGGTGTTCGCATCCCCAAACCCTAATTGATGGTCATACCCTAGAGTGAAGGCCACTAAGAAAAAGTCCGTTATTTTAGTTTTTCTTTCAGGAATCTAGAGTTTATACAAACTCATGCAAAACATGGGTGCCTTCTTTTAACAGTAAGCAATAGAGAAGAGTTATATATTTTGTGAGGGCCGTGCGTAAAGAATCGGCCAAGTGCGTCCACTTACGACGGACTTTTTCCTTTTTCCCTTTTCTTTTCCTAGGACACCTCCTAGGGTTAAAAAGCCGAGGGTTAAAAACCAGTTTGAGCAGGCACGTCGACCAGAACAGGTCGAATAAAATATGTTATTTACCGATAGCTTGCTTCTAATTTCTTCTCGCCTCGCCCGTCAGCCTTCCTTAAAATTGTATAAAACGAATATAATAAAAGAAATTATACTCAGATTCTCCGTTTGAATTGTTTAAGCATATTTTTACGTCTTGATCTACGCGAAGTCCTACTTTCGGGTGTAGTCACATTTTCTATAAAAATGGTGAACACGAACCGAAATAAATTTATTTACATTATATACAATCCATCGGTGGATGTAATTTGTAAGAAAGGCTGACGGGCGACGCGAGAAGAAATTAACACAAGCTATCGGTAAATAATATATCTTATTCGACTTGCTCTGGTCGACGTGCCTGCTCAGATTGCTTTTAACCTTGAGCTTTTCCTAGGAGGTATCTTAGGGAAAGAAAAGGCGAGTGCCGTCCTAAGTGGACGCACTTAGCCGATTCTCTACGCACGGCTCTCACAAAATATACAACTCTTTTCTATTGCTTACAAATTATACTACGGAACCGGAAGTCAAGAATATGACCGCTACCGTCCGTGATTCTCGCGATACCCTATTTGTAAACACTTTTCCATGACTTCAGTGCCAAACAACTCGACACCGCTCGTCTGCGAGGGCTCGTATACAGTATTATCCATAATCGAACGCTAAGTTTAGCTCGATCTAAAGATTTATTTACAGCATCGGAACAATATGTTCTGTTATTAAATATGTGAGAGAAGCCGAAAATATCGGATCGGGAAGGGACGGAACTTTTTTCCGGGATCGGAACGCGTTCCGTAATTTTCGGGGTTCTCGAAAATTGCGGGGTTTCGAGGACTCGATTACTGTTATAAGACTCGCTTTAACCTCTTGACGACGAACATAGTGAGATAAAAATTACACATAGAGCAAAAACATCACAGTTTCAATTATACGATTAATAAAAATATGGCAATTTGTAATTTTCATCAGTATATATACATACACATTGAATGATACACAAAATTATTGAAGGATATGTAAAAAGGAGTAGTCCTATTTGGAAAAAAGATGTTAAAAATATATTTCAGGATACACGAGTTACACCAGGACCTATACCCTTCCTAAACCGAATATTACTTCCCACTAAGTGAACAGTTAGCCACCGTCGTTTCTTATAATCTAAAAGGCACATTACCGTTTACTTTTTCAGGTATACCGGTTAATGTCCTTCGGGTTTCTTCCGATGTACCGTGAGGGTGACGGCGACACCCAAATCTTTTTCGATGGAGAGTTTTTATCGCCTAACTGTTTTATTTTAACAGAAATGATTCGCTATTTTTATTTTTTATTGTTGTTTCATAAAATTCATTACATAAGTAATGAATGTTACTATGCACGCACGCACACACAGCTCCGCCTTCGATCGCAGATCCATGGCGGAACCATCGATCACATAAGGGCGGCATCTGCCCTTGATGTCGCGGCCGTGGCTGTCAAACGCCACGCGCCGAATTCGCCGCAGCTTCAAGTTCGATAGCCGTCGGCGCGGCAAAGCCACGTGCCGACTCTTCAAGCGGAAAACTGTGGCTGTCGACAGGACAAAGCCACGCGTCGATCTTCGAATTCGCGTTACCTTCTGCCACGCATCAATGCCTACATTTTTAACACATTGCTGACGGGACCTTGTTTCTGTAAAACTTACTAGGGAATAAAGTTACGATCGAATAAATTCTTGGTTATATACTTTCGAGAATAAATTTTATTCTGAACATAGCACTTAATTTCAAATTTGAACCGAACGAATAACTTTTTAAAAGCAACCTTTCATATATCGTCGTTTCCTATTCTCACCTTTTCAAGATCTGAGATACAAAACACGAGAAATCTCGTCACCCGTCCTCAATGTGTTAACATAATAATAAATATTCCTTGTTATTTAATCCTAAACCTACCCTATTATTTTAATCGTTTGGCTACAAACTTCAATACAGATCACGTACTACAGTCCCTGGTCATCGAATTAGGACCACGTACGAAAATTTCACTTTTATGGCTATAACGTTAGGTTATATATGGAAAACTGTTTTTGGTTATTCAAATTATTACTAAATACGTTGATAACAATGTATACGTAGCAACTGATTTGTTACTATCGTGATAATAATCAAACTGTGCGGGTGATGAGCGATTCCAAAATCAAAAACATCCCTTTGCTCCCATGGCCACGCAGTCCTCCCGACTCGATTGCCATAGAAAATGTCTGGAGCCAACTCAAAAGACACTTGAAAACAAAAATTATAGATATTTGGGAAAATAATGAACATACAAAGCATATGATCGAGCAATGTATACGGAGCATGCCGGAAAGGATAGAAACTTCATCAAACCAAAGGGTGGAAATACGAAATATTAACATGTGTTATGTAAGGAAGTCTGACAGGCGAGGCGAGAAGAAATTAGAAACAAACTATCGGTAAATAATATATTTTATTCGACCTGCTCTGGTCGACGTGCCTGCTCAGACTGTTTTTAACCCTGGGCTTTTCCTTGGAGGTATTCTAGAAAAATAAAAGGGGAGTGCCGTCCTAAGTGGACGCACTTTGGCCATAGTAGTGTATTATGTTAGTAGTTAATACATTATATCATTACAATTTGAACAGACCTTTTAATTTTACGGAAAATGTGAAAAATGCTGAAAATTTGTAGCGGTCTTAACTCGATAGCCAGAGACTGTAACTATCAATCAGTATCCAAGTACCCTGAGTGTTAAACAACCGTATTGTCAACTTAGAGTCCTAAAATAGCTAATAAACTTTTTACAAATATCAAAATTGAAAATGTTAATCGGTGTAGAGTTTATCAAATACCAAGGATTTGACCGGATTTATTAGCACTTTGATGAAAACACTTCCAATTTTAAATAAGAAAGCGCAAATGGGTATCCAAGTGTTGGCATAAGGGTTAAAGGCTCCGTGCACAACCGCATATACGAGACTGCAAGAAATGTCTGTTATCGTACATCAAGTAACTGCAGAAATGTTTGTTATCATACAAGTAACTGCTTGTCCCAAAGTTGAGACACCTGACTTCTGTAAACAACAACGCTGCAGGCAACATTTGTGAACTGACGCGCATAATTACCACAGTATAACACAGGTATCCAGCGGTAACAATGATATTGCTTATTTACAAACCAACTGTGGCTGCTTAAAATTAGCAAATTTCAATTCAGTAAGTAATAATATTTTTCTTATACTCTTTTTTCAGGTTACAAACCGTTAAATCATTTTTTTTTTATCTTAAATTCATTTATTTTTTTATCTTAAATTATTTCTGTTAGATTAAATCGTTTAGGGGGTATTTGTGTTTTTAACTCTGGAAGAATCGATTTTTTTTTTTACATTTTTTTTAAAGTAGATATCTTTAAAAATATCAGTGTCAAAGGATATGTCGGAATTTGTAAAAATAACGAAGTTACAGACATTTGAAAAACATTGTTACGATGTGACGTGCAGCTAAACCGTTGAAGGTATTTTTCTTTTTGCTCGGTATTCGTTGTGTTCTGGTTCAGAAAGGATGAAATATCTTTTTAATTACTCGAGGCATGTTTTGAAACATTCTGCGCATTTTGTTTAGTTTCGACTATCTAGCAAAGCAAAAAGAACTTGATAAACAGTGATCGTGTGCGAAATTTACTTTAACGCGTTTTTCTGGAAACCACGTTTTCTGACATGGCTGACGTGAAATCTCAAGATCCAGTTATCCGATTGACTTGAAATTTGAAGAGGTTCTTCAGCAGACTTGTCGTAGTAGTAGGTATCCAAATCTTTAAGC
>SMSQ01020464.1:0-17923 GCA_019453375.1 Ctenoplectra terminalis | reverse complement strand
AATAATAATAATAAACATACATACTATATAATAAAAATAAAAATAATAATAAAAAAATAATAATAAAGGTATATACTATATAATAATAGTAATAATTATAATTATAATAAAAAACATATATAGTATATAAGAATAATAATAATAATAACAAATAATAAAATAAAAATATTCATTTATTTTAATTTCTGTTTTATATCGGACAGTAATTAATATCAGTAATATATTTTGATTCTGTTTTATTATACGTTCTAACACTTTTTGTTATGTTAATAGTGCTACTACCCTATTTTGATTTGTTATGTAATTTTACTATATTATAAATAACCACTGTTAGATGTAATTAAATTTAAACGGCCACAAAATTAATCATCCATAAACCAAACTATAAACATCCTTCTTATCGAAGAATGAAGTGGACTGTATTAATTGTATCGGAGCGAAGTTGTATTGTAGGTACTTTAATGTATACACGAAAATTTGTATAAATTCCTACTTTATCTATACAAGTATCTATCTGAATATTGCAAACGAAAATGTGTCTTGTCTATACGAATGGTTGCCAAAAAATATCTCTATGAGTGTTTCCAAAAATGTCTACCAAAAAATGTCTCCTTGTCTATATACAAGTACCTGTATCAGTGTTTTACAAGAATGTCTCAAAATGTCTCTAAAGCTATATGAATGTTGTTCGGTCGCATCACCGAACAATCAACCACCATAAACCAATTAGCTCAGCCCTACCATAAAATTCTAGACCGAACTCCTCAGCCTCGTTACTTTCCTTACTTCCCGGGTTTTTCCTCCATATCCCGTTAACTCAAACTCCTTCCACCCTCACCTTCTACCTCCATCACCGTATTCCTCTGACCAATTAGCCACCTTCATGTCCGATTCCTTGTTGCCCTTTTCCTTCCAACTTCCACCAATCACCATTCAGCACCACATATTTTAGCATATAAATATCACCATAACATCGCACCAGGGAATTCAATATATTACTGTTACCATCACACCATCAACGTAGAAACACCAAACACCAAGATACATCGAAACATCGCAACCTGTACAAGTGAACATCAACTACATGTTAAATAATATACAACGTATCTGAGTGGACTTCTTCAAACATCATCCTGAAACACCATCTTATAGAACTAGCCCTCCCAGTATTAAGTTAGTGGGAGCGCAGCGATAATCGTCGCAACGTAGAAGCAGTTGCTTTTGAACGCGACAAAGAATATCGTACAAATGTTTTACAAGAATGTCTGAAAATGTCTCTAAATGTCTATATGAATCTTTTACAAGAATGTCTCAAAATGTCTCTAAATGTCTATATGAATCTTTTACAAGAATGTCTCAAAATGTCTCTAAATGCCTATATGAGTGTTTTACAAGAATGTCTCCCAAAAAATAGTCTCTCTAGCCTACCATATCATAAACCGTGCTGATTAACCCTTTCGCTCCGGTACTCTCGGAATTGAAAGAGCTCTTGGTATACTAATCGATACAGTTTTTGTTGATATAACAAAAATATACATAATAAAATTTATGTGTGTTGTTTAATGAATGATCGCACATCATACGTAAATGAGAATATAAATAATTCTACGGTACAGAAAGTGTATATGCACGCTTTTATCAGATGACTACTTAATTTTTAAAGGCGTATATATACGCTTTCCGTAGCGAAATGGTTAAATTCACACCGTTACAAATTATACGGTGCTTTTCGAACTCAACAAGAACTATTGGTAAGCTTTAAATATCGAGATAAAAATTTAATTTGAAATCTGAACATGATTCCATATACTAAAATCGAAAAAACACATGTGCAATAAAATATAGAAAATTTGCATATATTAATATTTTCGTAATAATGAGTGTTTAACAAGAATGCCTCCCAAAAAATAGTCTCTCTAGCCTACCATATCATAAACCATGCTGATTAAATTTACACCATTACAAATTATACGGTGCTTTCCGAACTCAACAGGAACTATTGGTAAGTTCTAAATATCGGGATAAAAATTTAATTTGAAATCTGAACATGGTTGCATAAATTAAAATCAAAAAAACACATGTGCAATAAAATATAGAAAACTTCCATATATTAATATTTTCGTAATAATGAGTGTTTTACAAGAATGCCTCAAAATGACTTAGAAGAATGTCTCCCAAAAAATAGTCTCTCTAGCTTACCATATCATAAACCATGCTGATTAAATTTACACCATTACAAATTATACGGTGCTTTCCGAACTCAACAGGAACTATTGGTAAGTTCTAAATATCGAGATAAAAATTTAATTTGAAATCTGAACATGGTTCCATAAATTAAGACCAAAAAAACACATGTGCAATAAAATATAGAAAATTTGCATATATTAACCCTTAGCGCTCCTTTGGCTCCGCTACGGAGACATTCTGTTTTCAGCACGATTACGCTCAATTTCCAAAGATATCGCACCATGATGAATTAGAAAATTAAAAATTTATGTTTCGTTTACGAGAGGAAAACGGATATTTGTAAAATGAATAAAAACAAGTACTCTCACGAGCAATAGTATTTTTTTCCGTTCGAAATAAAACTTCTTTTCTTCGGTGATAAAGAATCGTAAGGAGTGCAAAGGGTTAATATTTTCGTAATAATGAGTGTTTTACAAGAATGTCTCTGTTTTACAAATTATACGATGCTTTCAGAACTCAACAACAACTATTGGTAAGCTTTAAATATCAGGATAAAAATTTAATTTGAAATCTGAACATGGTTCCATAAATTAAAATCGGAAAAACACATGTACAATAAAATATAGAAAATTTGCATATATTAATATTTTCGTAATAAAATCCCACACACTGTTCATTAATCTTTGAAGGGGGTATTATAGCGGAGGAAAACATACGCTATCTCTTATGAAGTACACCTTTCGATAACCAAAAACGATAATTCCTCTTTCATTAAAAACAAACAGGAACAAAACTGTGTATCACGAAAGTGCATGTTTCATCTGATTGGGATGTAATAGCCCTTTGCTTGCGATTTAAGTGTTAACAATGAGGACTCGAGCGCGATGATCGATCCCGTTGATTCGTATCGCAGAAATTCAGCTCAACTTGCTCGCAGATGTTTCTCCCTCCGGTTACGATCTTCCGAGAGTCTCGATAATCAACCGAGATCGACTTTACCAGATGCGTGATAATTATCGTATCCAGACGATAATTTCATTAGGAAATTACAGTTGGATAATAATATAAGGAGCAACGAAACGAGCTGTTACGGATTTGCAGTGAATCAAGTGGATGCACGCGATGACTTTAATAACAGCGGAATTATAAAACGCCACTGAGTTGATTAACACATTCGAGGCTCGTTGAATCGTCCTTCTTTTTTAATTTGTTTACAAGTTGTTAAAGTTTTTATAGGAATCGTATTTATGATACGGACGATAAGCATTTGCTGTTTTTGAGAATTATTGTAGGCATGTTTTGTTTATGATAAAATATAAAGGAACAGAAGAATTAGAAAAATTTTATAATAAAATGTTATGAAAATAAAAATAACAGGGTAAGTTCAGGATTGTTCGACCACTTTTTGGAAAGAAGCCACCGGATTTATGATACGGAAGATAAGCATTTACTGTTTTTGAGAATTATTGTAGGCATGTTTTGTTTATGATAAAATAAAAGAGAAAAAAAAGAATTAAAAAAGTTTTATAATAAAATATTATGAAAATAAGAATAACAGGGTAAGTCTGGAATAGTTCGACCATTTTTTGGAAAGAAGCCATTGCATTGTTGGTTTCTTACAGTTTTGTTGCTTCGGGAAAATTAAAGCAACGCGTAAATAATTTAGAATATATACAAATCATATTTCGTGACATATTAAAATATTTATTTCTTTTTTTAATCAAAAAATATCAACATTGCAAATGGTCGGTCTCACCCGCGTGTTTGGGTTAGAGCGTCTACCCATTACAAATACCAAAAAATGCAGCTTATACAAAATGTAATACAAAAGAAAATTAGTTGTNAATGTTATGAAAATAAAAATAACAGGGTAAGTTCAGGATTGTTTGACCACTTTTTGGAAAGAAGCCACCGGATTTATGATACGGAAGATAAGCATTTACTGTTTTTGAGAATTATTGTAGGCATGTTTTGTTTATGATAAAATAAAAGAGAAAAAAAAGAA
The DNA here is from genome assembly GCA_019453375.1 of Ctenoplectra terminalis. NCBI lineage: Eukaryota > Metazoa > Arthropoda > Insecta > Hymenoptera > Apidae > Ctenoplectra > Ctenoplectra terminalis. Next base: position 13,731 of record SMSQ01020464.1, on the reverse strand, counting down.
TTAAAAAAGTTTTATAATAAAATATTATGAAAATAAGAATAACAGGGTAAGTCTGGAATAGTTCGACCATTTTTTGGAAAGAAGCCATTGCATTGTTGGTTTCTTACAGTTTTGTTGCTTCGGGAAAATTAAAGCAACGCGTAAATAATTTAGAATATATACAAATCATATTTCGTGACATATTAAAATATTTATTTCTTTTTTTAATCAAAAAATATCAACATTGCAAATGGTCGGTCTCACCCGCGTGTTTGGGTTAGAGCGTCTACCCATTACAAATACCAAAAAATGCAGCTTATACAAAATGTAATACAAAAAAAAATTAGTTGTTATGCTGCTTTTTCTTAAATTTTCCACTATATTAAAATATTATTAAAAACTTCATAATAATAAATAATAAAACAAAAAAGTGTCGTTTTTATAAAACGATGGTGCAATTCTTGTTAACCCTCTATGGGACCGTGTGACTCAAAAGTTACGAACTAATGTATCTATATTTTAAAAAATTAATTTTATTTAGTTATCACTGTACTATTAAATTTGATTACTGTATTACTGTAGCGATACTACGATCCTTCCATAGCAATTACTAGTTTAAAAATTTTTAAATAAAAGTGAAAAACTGTAATCAATCGTAATTTTTTCTACAATAACCAGACAAAATTCGGGCTATAGAGAGTTAAGTAGTTCCTTGCACTCTCTCTCTCTCTCTCTCTCTCTGTTGTGACACATCGCTCCCAACATTTACGAAATAGATTAAAATATGAAAAAATTCATCTTGATTATTTAGAATGTCTTTTTTATATGCAAAAGTATGCTTCTGTAATGAGATCAATCCCAGTTTTGCTATAACAATTAAAACCTTCAATTCAGATTATACTTTTAGATAATTATCAATCTTCCATCTTCTGCAGAATCTTGATTTCACGTTGCAGAATAAAATCAGTAACTGAAGTAACTATGATCGAAGCAAAAATGGAATTATCCGAGAAAATGTAAAAATATATTAAAATTCCATAAGCATTACCTACATGCAATAACGAATATCTTGGTATTCAGTTTGAGGTAAAAAATTGGAATTAATTTTTCTTCGAATGTTAAACTACCGCGTTTATTTTATGTCTCTCGTCCATCTGATTCCGCATTGTGCGTACTTTCACGTGTTCGCACTAAAACTCACATAACCGTATATTCTACGTGTTTTATTGCTATGATGTTCGATAAGAGATCTGCAGATAATTCGATAAAATCGTTTCTTTTAAACATCTGTGGAATACGCATATTATAATCACCTCACGTATCATCATTTTTATAACATAAAAAGCATCGCGTCAAATCAAATTGTTTCTCCACGCCAGAAAAGGGTTGGAGCCGAACGCGAGCCGCGTGCAATGGAACAAAAATTCACAACATAGTTAAAAATTTCTCCTAACAAATTCCAAGTGAATACAGGTAATCCTCCTATAACACGGTAGATTGGTTCCTATAAAATGCCGTGTTGTGTGAGACCCAGAGCCAGTACAAAAAGGGGGGTTACGTTCCGAAAACTTATTAAAAACAAATATTTCTTTTAATTCTACATAAATAACTTAATTTTTATTAAAAATATAAATGTATGTACAAGCGTGAAACACTTTTGTTTTCAGGCCACGGAGATAGAAAGAAATACTTTCCGTAAAACTGTATCTTTAAGACGGCAAGCCTCGCCGCGGCTATAGACGTACAGTGTTGTACAAAGGTTTTTGTAATTTTCTTATCGTGTTAGAGCGAAACCGTGTTATAGGATACTGTGTTATAGAAGGGTTCCTGCAATTTATGAATCGTGTTATAGCGAAACCGTGTTATAAGATGCCCTGTTGTAGGAGGGCTATCTGTACTTAACACTAGAACTACCGAAGTGATCAAAATTACTTGTTTGTAATTTTTCATATAAATTCTATGAATCAAGAAAGACCCTCTGAAAGGTGTACTTTCAGAAGTTTTCAGTGATTTTCTTAAGGAATATGAAGAAAGATTTAATTCCCTTGCGATATATATTTTTCTTCAAATATCTATCATTGTGATTTCTTTGGTACAAATAAATCTACTTTAATCATCGATAGTTATAGTGTTAACCCCTTCCCGTGCTTTAACGAGTCTGGCTCGTGATGAAAATTTTGGCTCAAAAATGAATATGACGAGCCGGGCTCGTGAATAGATAGTCGGCCCAAACATAAACATCACGAGCCAGGCTCGTAAGTAGATAGTATCATACCATGGAGGATTTTTAGAGTTGTTAGTATTTTCTTATTAGATATTGATTCAAGATGAATATTTATAATAATTAAATTTTTTGTTTACAATATGCTATTTATTTTTAGGCGTGGTATTATTACATTCCTTGGAACAAACCCACAGTTGAAGATGCAAGGATTTCTATTGAACTGTTGTTAATTCGTGCAATATAATTTTGTAACTGTTATCGATTATTATTAAATAATACACGTTTATAATATCTGTAAAAGGGAAAAGGTATTAGATTTTATTTCCACAACAGCAGTATCGTGGAAAAGTGTCTATATCTGAGGTATTTACACTTCGGCTCGTATTGTGACCTTTCTCGAGCATCAGTTTAGCCTGCTTAAGAAGCGTTAACGCATAACACTTGGGCCCAAGTTTCGTTGATTTAAATGGCACGGGAAGGGGTTAAAGAGAAAGAAGAGAACTGTAATGACTCGACCAAAGGGCATTCCTTGTTCACTCATCAATACCTGTTAACGCGTCAACGCTAGAACTACCGGCGATTAACCTGTTAACCGGGTAAGACGAGTAAACTCGTCACGCGGACTGCCGATATTTTGGACGTAATCATTTATTTTCACATTGATTTACTTTTGAGTGCATCGTTATATTTTTATTTAAAAAAAACGTATTACATTAGACTTACATTTGCAATGATTAAAATCTATCCAATTAAAATGTATTATTTTCTATTAATTTTTAACTCAAAGTATAAAGAAGCTTCTGATCGGAAAATGGCCCAGTTAACAGGTTAAAGCATACTTGTTTCTACCGAAAAAATCGTAATGAAAGATATATAAAAAAATATGCAAGGTAAACAAAGCTATGTCTACATTTTTAACAGAAAATCGCGGAAAATTGCCTCTGAGATGTCATAGTCAATTTATAAAATTTCTATAAAAAATTATGAATGGGTCATTTTGACCACTTTGGTAGTTCTAGTGTTAAGCTAGGTCCCTGCGGACCGACGATGAAATTTTCGTTTAGGCGTCGTTGGTTTCTGAGAACTGACAGTATCAATTTGAAAAAATAATACTTTATAATTCATTAATGGGTTCTATTAAATCACATTAAACAAAGATACGACTTTCACTTTCATACAATTTTCTTCTTAAATTCTTAACCATTTTGCGACCAAATGTTTTTCAATTAGTATCGTAGCACACAGCCTAAAGGAAAGTCGACCAAAATCGGCGTGGCGTTTAACGTGTTAAAAAATATGGATCTGCAACCTTTTGCAACAGTTGCTCTAAAATTATAACCACCTACCACCTTCTGTTCGATTGGAGATAAATTTGAATTTCAAAGACGAATATACATAAAAAAATACGAATAAGTACTTAACCGACACTAATCTTTACAGTAAAATTTGAACGAGCCTTTACAGAATCCCTTGTCGATGCAAAATTAACACGTTCCGTGCCACGTGGGGCGCATACGTCCCACACTGAACTTTCCGTTGAAACCATTTGGAATCTTCATTGTAAAACAAAGAACTTTGTAAACCCTGTAAACTTTGTAAACTGTACACCCTTTTCTTCATAATTACAGTCTTTGTATTTTTGTACAGATTGTAAAGCATACGTTAAACGCAAAATTATTTAATCAGCCTGAATGAAAAGTGTCTAAAAATCAGTCTGGCACGGAACGTGTTAAACCCTCGTATAAAAAAGAAAATTGTTTTTGTAAGAAAAAGTATCAAACTTTTGTAACAAAAGATTCTACGTCAAAGAAAAATTGAAAAAGATAAAATCTTTTTCGACGATATTTATTTACACAAAATTAAAATGAAAAATACTAACGTAATTGATACAATAACCTCTACTATTTTATATACTCATATTTGATCAAGTTAATTAAGTAAATTAAATGTAGTATTTAATAGTACGTTAATTACAACAGCGATAAAGTTCATTTATAAGTGGCTTGTAGCTAACGCGTTCAGCTTAATAACCAAGCCGGCAGTTTCGCCGTCTCGTTGGGAAATCGTAGACAAATTGGTCCATTTAGAAGGTACGCTTAATTTTCCTCGTTTTCTTCGCGATCTAGAAGATTACCCTGAAATGTCGTAAACGTCTGACCTTTAAAGTACAACCTTCTCTACAAAGATTCGAACGACTCTTTCGGTGGTCTGTGTAAGAAAAAAATCTGTGCAATTGTGTTCCGTATTATTCTCGCGAGAAACGACGCTTGAGGAAACTTTATATTCCTTATTTAATTGTACCAACTGTTATTTTAATAAATATTAGAGGTAAAATAGAATTTTGCGAGCCCACGGATTTTTAAGAAAATAGTGTTACAATAATATTTTGTTTTATCAAACTTAATATTTTTACTGAGATACTGTGCATCGTAGATTAGTATATTTTTGCTTTTAACACGTTGAACGCCCAGCGTGAATCGATGGAGATTCTCCAGGGGCCCAAATCCGTGATATGGTGTTTAACACTAGATTTACGGAACCCGTCAATTTGACGGATTCCTGATTTCATGCTTGTTGATATTTCTTGGATATAAATTCATTTATTTGTTTATTTAACATAAATTGGGTTCAGATGAGCAAGATGTGCACTTTGTTTGTTGCACAGAATATTTAATAAAAAAGGTTAAATGCACATAAATATACCATAACTGAAATTCACAACAACTATCAGACTTATTTTATATCAAAATAAACAATGGTATTATCAAGATTTATTTGTAATAAAATAGATTGCTAATGCTTGATTTCTGACTTATAATTAATTTCTGACTTATACACGTGAGTGAGCCACTCTTGGCTTACTTCATACCTTACTGTTTATTCTATAGTTTTTTTTTTTTTTATTTCTTTTGTGTAGTTCATAGATGGAGAGAACTATTATCAATTCTCGCGCCAGATTCAAGCAGTGATATCGTGAAATATTGATTACATTCAACAATGCTGAAGTGCAGTAATTATCTGTGTAGAAAATGTACACTTAAAATGAAATTTAAATGCGAGAAACGTACTAACTAAATCTGTGCGGATAAAAACCTATTAATTTCAAATAAAATGAACTAACGTTGTTAAGTCATAAATTGCCGTTCCGCCATAAGCATCATTTCCAAAAGTTAAGTTAACACGGCTAGTATACGATGAGGCCGCGGGACACTGTAGGAATTTTTAAAAGTCAAAATGTTAAATCTTTGAAGAGCCGCGGGTTGCTCATCCCTGCTTTAACCCTTTCGCTCCTAACGCTGGATATATCCGGCATCCACACGATAACCCGCGGTGGCGAACGCCGGATATATCCGGCATGCACGATGTGACCCACGGAGATGAACGGCGAATTAGATTATTAATCACTGTATATTATTCTTTCACTATGTTCAATTGTTGATCAGAATCTTTTTATACCTATTAAATAAGTTTATATCTTTTATGTAGAAATTGTGAGTTCAATTGTTGATCAGAATCTTTTTATACCTATTAAATAAGTTTATATCTTTTATGTAGAAATTGTGAGTATATTGTTTTAAATTATGAGTATAATGTTTTCCACGAGCAATGTGTACACTTTTGGCGCAGGGTCCAATTCAGTGACGGCGCTACAGCGGACTAGAACCGCCGAGCGAAAGGGTTAAAGGGCGATCCCTGAGATAATTCTAAGCAACTTTTTCCTTTGCGAAAATATCAAATTTGGCTTCGTTAACGAGTTATTAACGAAAAACACTGACCAATCACAGAACGAGTAAAGCAGCTGGTCGCTAATGGGAGTGTTGACTTCGCACCGCGCTTGTGCCTTAACGAACAACTGAGAATGTATCGAAGCAACTGTTGACGAATAAATGTTATATCAAATAAATAAATAAATTATTATTCGCGTAGAACAAATAAACTGAGTTTCAACACTCGTTCACAGTTGCTTCGATACATCCTGACTTGTTCATCGAGGCACAAGCACGGTGCGACGTCAGCGTTTCCGTTGGCAGCCAGGCGTGTTACTTACACCGTGATTGGTCAGTGTTTTTCGTTAATAACTCGTTAACAAAACTAAATTTGACATTTCGACAAATTAAAAAGTTGCTTGAAATCATCTCAGGAATTACAGATCTTTTGGGACACCCTGTATATATCCATTGTATTACCTTCATATAATAAACAAATACACTTATTAAAAACACTAATTTTTTAATTTATTCAACTTTTAACAAGTGTCTACAGAAATCTTTCAGTGCTTTTGTTAAGTAAATGCATATCAAAATAAGATAGTGAAAAGTAAAATGCAAGCGTTTTACCAAATTCTATCGTGGGCTTGTACACTATTTACAGTGGAGTGTAAATTGATAAATTCTTAACTGTATCTTGTCTATAATTATATATAACCGTGTTTCTTAACTGCGTATGCAAAATATTAGATTATAACGTATCACAACCAATATATAAAATAATTATAAGGAAATAGGAAAAATAAATTAAAAATATCGAATCTTTACACCCTCAAAAAAATTATAAATTTAAATTGCACTTTAAAAAGTATACAACGATCGAATAGATAATTTTTCCAAACATTAAATTTTTTAATTTGAAGCATCATAAGAATCTGAATTAAAATTTCTTATTCTTGAATAATTTTTTCTTATATTATTTCTTACTCGTCAACTAAGATTAATACTATTTAAAATAACAATATATTTATTTATTAACCACTGTTTCAGCACCTTGACTCCGATTTAACAAAATTCAGATTAATATTCGAATTCAACAAATTTAGTACAATTTATAATAGCTATGATGTAATGTTTATTTTTCTTTAAATACTTCGCGTAGCAAAAAGTGTTTAACATGTAATAAAGCTTCTTGTAGAACCAATATATTTTGTATGAAAGACTAAAAATTCCGGATTCATGTAACTCTCTGAGAAGCAACACCTGCAGTGAAGTTGCGAGTTAATTTACGTTTGCAAGCGGATGTAGGCATGCGTCTCCCGTAATCGTTCCTCGACAAACTTCCGGGGTGAAAGGGTATAAAATCTCTGAAAATTGTTCAACTCTCGAGAAGAATATTCAGCCTGTTTTTTGTACTACGCTTATAAACAGCTCGGAATTTTTCGCAAAGTTATCGGGCAAAAACTATGAACTATTAAGTAAGCACGAAAGTTCTGTTCCATTTTAAATAATAAAAACGACACAACTTGTCGAAAACGTTTCGCTTTAATCGATATGTTCGTTTTCTTTAGTGGAGTTATTTTTATTGCACGATAACGAAGATAACGAAAAGAGTTTCCGTTTATTCATTGATTTCATATCGTATTTGATTTTTGTATTTGTAAAAGTAAAATACAGTTAGACAATAAAACTTTCCATCGTAAGATGTTTTGGATGCCGCTTTACCTTCGCGGTAAAAACATTCCAAGAAACCCAAAGGACATACATCGTCGTCGAGCTGACGAGTTCGAGAAGCGGCGATCATCGTCAGTTCTCGTCGAGACATAGAGAAGCGTGCCACGAGGCATCTGTATATTTCTGTATCATCTCCTATTTTTTCCGCAATTAACCCTTTCGCTACTACGGGCGACTATAAGATGCCACTGTGATACTACGGGCGACTAGCCGCTCTCCATAAGTATCTCACTCTAGATGTTAACTCCCACTAGATAATTTAGAATACAAAATTATTCTTAACCCTTTGACTACTGTTGACGCCTATTGGCGTCCGAAACATGTTGGCTCCCGGTACTGTTGACGCCTATTGGCGTCCGAAACATGTTGGCTTCCCGGTATTGTTGACGCCTATTGGCGTCCGAAACATACAGTCTGTTTCACAAGAGCGTGGACGCGATATCTCTGTAGAAGGAAATCTTTTCTTAGAAAATCTTATGTAGGTCGAAAGTACATCTAAAAAACTAATACGCACTTACTTAATAATATGTCCAATCACCACCGTTAGCGATTATTGCTTGGCATCGTTTGGGCATGCTTTCAACCAACTTTTCGGCATACGAGACAGGCAGTGACCTCCATATTTCCCGAATATAACGAACTAGTGTTTTTAGTTTCACAATTTGTTTTCCTCGGAGTTTGTTCTTCATAATGGACCAAACATTTTCAATTGGATTGGCATCGGGGGACTGAGATGGCCAATCCAACACGTTGATACCGTTCGTTGCTTTCTGACATGCTTTGTTGAAAGCAACGGTTTTGAAATTGTAGTGCGCCATGCAACTTTATTTGCTTCTAACCTGCGTTTGATTGTTAGTATTCCTATATTTGTGCCCTTTTCTGCTAAAATTGCTTGACCTTTACGTAAAGAAAATGTCGAATTTTTCAAGAAAAGGTGCAAAATTGCTTTATCCTCGTTTTTCGTTGTAGCACGTTTTGAACCTCGGTCAGGGAGATCATCGACACATTTTGATTCCTAATACCGTTGCACCCACTTATTTACAAATTCGCGAGACTTATGCAAATATTTTGCTGCATCTCTAACGCTCATTTTGGGTCCTCTTGGGTGATGGCACAAGAAAACCGCTTCGAAACGTTTAGCGTATATGGCACTCATCACGAAATGATCTGAATCTCTCAATGTTAGAAACGATACTAAGAGACTTGGGCCTATTGTGTATTAGAGGAGACATTGTATGTTTAGAATCGCACAGTCTTTGACTTATTGGGTATTAACCCTTTCGCGCCGAGCACCGCATATATGCGGCATCCACTCGACGACCTGTGGGTACGAGTGCCGCATATATGCGGCATCGAAAGGATTTGTATACAAGTGCATTTTCCCACATTCTGTAAGCCGAAAAACAGGAGACGGAGATGTGTAATTTGTAGCAAAAATAATAAAAGAACATATTATTATAGTTCAATAATTTTCGTCTCGTTATTAATTATATTATACATTTAATCGTTAAGCTTTGTAATTATATAAATATCTATATTACCTATATTACCTATATCTATAATTTTGTATTTTAATAATTTTGTAAGTCTTTTCATATTAAAAATGTAACTATACTTGTTACATTAGAGCAATGATTGTTTATTCAGCACAGTTATTATTTAAGACTTAGGACAACATATATACAGAAACCACGCGCACTGTACATATTTACGGTGCAAGCTTCCGTTCAGTGATGTTACTTCGGCGGACGGGGCTGCCGTCGCGAAAGGGTTAAATTTCAGAGATATCGTGTCCACGCTCTTGTGAAACAGACTGTATTATGTTAATTTTTGGTTTGACGTCTTAGACACGTCATCCGCTCCTAGGGGAAAAAAGTGAATGACGTGTCTCAGACGTCAAATGTACCCAAGGGGTTAAATATACTACTACATATACATCTTTAACATTCTTTTTCAATATTAGACTACCTTTTCTACATATCCCTCGATAGTATTGAATTCTATTTAATTAATTTTTTCTTTCTGTTATTAACCCTTTGCACTCGGAGTCATCTCGCGACATTTCTAAAGGAAAGCTTGCAAACAGAAATCGTTCCATATTTCGGTATATACCATACTTTTTGATTTGCTGTCTCTTGTCATTTGAAACGGAGAACTTCAAGGAAACATGAATTTTCTAAAAAAGTTATGCCGACGTAAGTTCATCCTTTGTAATCATTAATATCATTAATAAACTCTGGTGTCCCCTGAGAGGAGACGTTTCAGTGCAAAGGGTTAATAAATAATTATTTAAAACCACTGCAAGATTCTATTACAACTATTTTTAGTACTTTCATTTATGTTGTTACATTCGTTTATTTATATCTATTATCAAAACAGGGTATTTGTAGTTGACACGTTAAACAAGCAGCTAATTTTGCAAGCAAATCTGTAAGGAATGCTATGAATTAATTAAAAAAATAAAATTGAAAGGAAAATTGCCAGAAAATTAGGAATCATGTATATGAATACTTTCTTCAATCATTGTATGTAACTGCGTATCAGTAATTTATATAATACCAGTGAATAATTTTTGTAACTTGACAATTAAAATTAAAGAAAAATAATATAATATGAACGTGAAATTAAGAATAAATAATAGATTTAGTATTTTTTAAAAGTGTGATAACGTTCGAACCACGTTTTATGAAATACATTACAAAATTTTTTATCTTTTTTATTTTTTTTATTTTTATTAACTCTTTTTATTTAATTTTTATCAATTTTATTTAGAACATGTTTTACATTTTTGGTGTTTTTTTTTTTGCTTCTGTTTGTCACCTGTCATAATCAATACCATTAAATAACAAAAGAGAAATGATGAATAAAATGTTATTGCGTATAACGCGTTGCTCAGGAAAAAATGAAAGATCTCTCTATTCGATCTTGCAGCGACTTCAAAACGGGGATATATATCCCTGCTCGGTTAGCAAAGTGTTAAATTAATTTAAATAAAAAACCTCGACGACGTATGAAACATCTCTGAAGCATCTTCGGCAATTACACGTCCACTACGGACACGTAATAAAGATTCTCAAAGCAAAAGGTATTGTTCCTTCCAGACGTGGCACTCTAGCGATAAATTAGGTCAAACGGTGCATTGTTTCGCACTTAGATCAAGCGAATACCGCTTGATGATTGCTTTTAGATGATGGAGCAGTAATTACAGCCATTCTCTACATGTCGCTTCTAAGGGAGCTCTATTGTCGCAGGAGACGTCGAGAACTACGGTTCCGTGAAATTTCAATAGAAGCCAGTTACCTCTGCACTTAGTGACCTTAAACGAATTACTACACCTCGCTTTTGTCGAAATTAGGAAGAGACTGTACGAAAATTATATAATGCACTTTAATTTTTCTTTTTCTTTTTAAATATCAAAAAGATGTTGCAGAAAATTTGAAATTATAGTAAGTAAAAGATGTGGATGTATTTGATCTAAGAATTAATGTGATTAACACTAAACCTACTAGAGTGGTCTGTAATTTCTCGTAGAAGTTCTATAAATTTACAACGATTTTTCATGATTTTCTGCAAGAAAATATAGATAAACATTTATTTCCCTTGGATTTTATATTTTTTTTCAAGTACCTATTATTTTTAATTCTTTGGTAGAAATAGGTATACTTAACGCTAGAACTACCGACCAATAAAGTAGACTTATTTATACCAAAGAAATCAAAATGATATGTATTTTTAAAAAATATACGAATCAAGGGGAATAAACCTTTCTTCGTATTCTTTACAGAAAATTACTCATATAAACGAATTTTAAAAATAAGGTTTAGATACAAAGCACGTCGAAGATAAATAGTACCCGTGAGACTCACGGTGGACTGGAAAATAAGAACTAAGATCTAAACAATCTTGGCAGTAGCGTTCGGCGAGCGTCGATCGCTACACCTTTGTCTCAGATTTTAACTGGCTAAATGGTACTGCAAGGTGTTAACCCTTTGCGGACTAGCGCCGCATATATGTGTTCTACGGAAACCATCAATTTGGCCGAGGAACGCAAATATGCGTTCGGCAAAAACAATTGATAAGGTCGAAAGACGCTTATATGTGTCCCGAACAAACGCGTTGCTATGGCCGAGAAACGCATATATGCGTTCGCCAAAAATAACTTTGTGCATGTACTATCTACATACATGTCTATAATTTGACATCTTCGAGCGCTATGAATGAAAATCGCTTAAAGAAACATTTCTGCTGAAACGTGGGCCCGTCATTTTAAGTGACCATCGCGGTAGCGGCTCGGCCCCACGGTACGGTTTACTCAAAATCACGCCGTCCTCAAAGGGTTAAGACGCATGATTTTTGGGCCAGTAAAACAGTGTGTTTTATGAAGGTCGAGTGGCGGAAAGCTGTGCCGCCAAAGGTGCCTATACATAGTATATTTATCTCAAATGTATTAGGTTGTCCCGAAAGTTCCTTCCGTTATATTCACGCAATGCTTTCATCTAGCAATGTTTAACACTAGATTTACGGACCATAGCTGGATCGTTTCGATAGGTACGTTAAAACACAGTTTTGTTTTAACAATATTAGCTAATTTTATTTTAAATTAACAAATTGTTGTCACTGCAGGAATATTTAGCACATTTTTGTATATAAATTTAATTTTGAATGTACATTTTCCCCGCGTGTACTTGTTAAATCTTAAGCGCGAAATTTGAAATCCGTCAAATTGACGGGTTCCGTAAATCTAGTGTTAAATAAACATTCAGCCGTATTTGTTAAACGAGATATAGAGGGCAAAAATAGCGCAAAATGAATTCTGTATAAAATAATAATATATCGTAAAACATAAAATATTATGTATCCATTACTTATTAATAAAACGAAAGAAACTTTTGGGACAACCTAATATCTTTCGCTATTTTTCTTTCTCCCCTTTCACCTTCGAATCCTACGTTTATGTTTCATTTTTTATTTTCAATCTTTTTTATTTAATACAATCCTGTATAAAATAATAATATATCGTAAAACATAAAATGTTATGTATCCGTTAATTATTAATAAAACGAAAGAAACTTTTGGAACAACCTAATATCTTTCGCTATTTTTCTTTCTCCCGTTTAACACAATTCTGTATAAAATAATAATATATCGTAAAACATAAAATATTATGTATCCATTGCTTATTAATAAAACGAAAGAAACTTTTGGGACAACCTAATATCTTTTGCTATTTTTCTTTCTACCCTTTCACCTTCGAATCCTACGTTTATGTATCATTTTTCATTTCCAATCTTTTTTATTTAACACATATTTTATAATTTATATAATATTAAATATCTGCAGTAAATTCGGTATAATACGTATTCAAATGCCGAATTGTACTATATTGCAATCAAACTCGTCTCTCTCTCTCTCTTTCTCTCTCTCTCTTTATTTCTCTCCGGTATTAATTACACGAAGTGCTTTTTATTTTTTAAGAGACGGGGATCCGAGATGCGAAAAAGCCGAGAGAAAGAAGAGCGATAGGAAAAATAATTGCGTAATCTGAATCAAAATTCTCTTCGATTCACGCCAACGAACCTTAATTGTTTCTCCTCCTATCATTTTCCTTTTTGTTCATCTTTTTATTTTTTAATTACGAATTTTTTTTCTCTTCTTTTTTTTCTTTTTTTTTTTTCTTTTTTAATAATCATTACCCTTTCTATCGAGGAAACGTAGCGATGAGTAAACGAATGAAAAAGTCGTTGGACATTCTCGTCGGACAATCCTTTACTTAAATACTTTTACTCGATTAACATTTCTGTACTACTATTTATTAAACACAAAGAAAGCCTTATTTATTGTTTAGAGATCTGACTAAATTAAAAAAAGTGACGTTTTAATCGTGGTAGGTTATCTATTTACCTTACTAGAATCGTACGAAAGAGGACGAGAGAAAGAATATGAAAAAAAGAAATCATTATTTCCTTACTTCGGAGTTTTCGAGAAACTCTGCCGCCATGTAAAAAGAAACGGAACACAACATCATAGATATGATCGTCGAGTCTCTAAGCAGCTATATTATCGATTAGTTAAGCGTTTTTTAAGCGA